>OZ038519.1:5760322-5880322 GCA_964036315.1 Acanthosepion esculentum | reverse complement strand
CTCCGTCTCTCACTCTGTCCTTCCCTCTCCTCTCTTCGCCCTCTCTCTTTCTCCTACCCCGCTACTAATTTTTTTTAAAACCTTATACAGAAAAGTTTTATTTTTCTTCCTCTTTTAACATTAAAACTTTTTCCTTTTCTGTTTCATTAAATAATATATACAAATTCTGTCTATTTATTTTAAGCAAATTCCCTTCATATCCGTCTGATAAGCTTAATAACATTATCATTGGA
Organism: Acanthosepion esculentum; assembly: GCA_964036315.1. Taxonomy (NCBI): domain Eukaryota; kingdom Metazoa; phylum Mollusca; class Cephalopoda; order Sepiida; family Sepiidae; genus Acanthosepion; species Acanthosepion esculentum. Next base: position 5,880,089 of record OZ038519.1, on the reverse strand, counting down.
AGACGAAAGAAAATCACCATATTGATACAGGTTTTTTAATCCTATTTAAGCTTTCGACTTACATAAGCCTTCATCAGTATATATATATATATATATATATATATATTACAATATATTAAACATTACAATGATAGTCTGTTTTTTTGTTTGCATGGAAGATTTCCAAGCAACGTCAAACTCGTGCACACACACATACACATACATACACACACACACATATATATATATATATATATATATATATATATATATATATATATATATATATATATATATATATATAGCATAATGAGAAGCCACGTATACTTTCTTAATATGTATATAATATAGAAAAAAACAACTGAAAAGTTGCAAATTTAAAAAAATTGAATGCTTTTTTTGTGAAAGTATTTATTTATATTTTTTCAGATCGGCCCCGATCTTTTATCAGAAATGGCTGTTTTCAGAAGTTTGTTTACATTAAGTAGCGTACGTCGCGAGACGCAGACGTCACGTGATATGGAATGCAACTGTGTTTGAATATTTTTAACGTAAATCTAACTGTAGTAATATTTTAGATGTTGTTTAAAAATTTTTTTAACTATATCTAACAAAAATTTCAATAGTTAAATAAAACATGACAAGTAAATATATGTAAACGCTGGCCAGATACAAACCCGAGTTGCATGTCTACTAGAGCGGATAAACAATCTCTGTGATATACACCTATACAGTCACAATTATGTTTGTTCAACACTCACAGAGTCCAGCTTTTATTTTTACTGCGCATTATCTAGAGTGATCAACAGCCTAAAAATAACAGTACGCTCACGCACTCGGTCACGATGACTTGCGATTTTGTGCTAGCACCGCCATTGACGGTCCCAAATATTTCCGTCTACCAAATTTTACTCGGAACGCTTGTGGACCGTTTCTTGGATTTTTTTCCATTTTTTAACCAGTTATAAAATTGATCCTAACACAGCTCAGACACTGCGAACGGGTATTTTTACTCTTATGAGACCGAAGTATTAAGATATTTTTATACAGAAAAGTTTTTAAAACAAAGTCCGTTTCTCTTTTTCCCGATAAACTTTCCACAGATACAGCAGAAAAACCGGACATTTTAAGCAAACGCCGAGCGCCTCACGTCCTGGTTAAGACGATAAAGTACATCCAACAGCAAGGCCACTGAGCGTAAAACCACCTCTTAATTGCTGGTGTTCCCAGGTCCATCCTGACCCGAGGTCGTAACACCTGTTAGGGTCCCAGCTATGGGCAAATAGTTAACCAACAAACTGGGGGCAAAACACTATGAAAGTGTAAAAATAGGTTTTAAAATCAGTAACGGATGTTTTAAAAATTATTACCAGCAAGAAAATTTTTTTACCAGCAATACATTTTTGAAGTAAAAATTATTACCTTCAATATATTTTTGAAAAGAAAAAATAATAGCATCAATATATTTTTATGAAAAGCCTAACTTTCATGTTCACGCTATATATTTAGAGATTCTTCATAAAATCCAAAGAAGAATCTGCAATGTATTATTCCTGACCTGGCATCTCGGCTTCAGTCACTTTCCCACCGCCGTAACTTTTATTTATAAGTCTAACATTCGACCTTGCTTTGAATATTTCTGCTACATCTGGTCATCTGCTCCTGCTATATAGTTAGAGATTCTTGATAAAATAGAAAGAAAAATCTGCAATGATATTAGTCATGTCCTGGCATCTCAGCTTCAGTCACCTTCCCCCCGCCGCACTTTTTTTTAAAAGTCACCATTCGCCCTTGTCTTGAATATTGCTACCACATAAGGTTCGGTTCTCCTGCTATATATTTAAAGATTCTTGATAAAATCCAAAGAAGAATTTGCAATGTTATTAGTCCTGACATGGCATCTCGGCTTCAGTGACTTTCCCACCGCCGTACTTTTTATTTATAAGTCTACCATTCGTGCCTGCATTGAATATTGCTGCCACATCTGGTTTGGTGCTCCTGCTATATAGTTAGAGATACTTAATAAAATCCAAAGAAGAATCTGCATTGTTATTCGTCCTGACTTGAAAATTTAAAGGACAAATTCTCCCAGCAATAAAAATGATGTCGGCATTAAATAACCCATTGAGGTTGATATGCTGTAAAACAAAATAAACCAAACTAATCTAAACCAAAGAATACATATTCTATTCATACGAATCTATCCTAAAAATGATGTCGGCATTAAATAACCCATTGAGGTTGATATGCTGTAAAACAAAATAAACCAAACCAATCTAAAGCAAAGAATACATATTCTATTCATACGAATCTATCCTAAAAATGTTGTCGGCATTAAATAACTCATTGAGGTTGATATGCCGTAAAACAAAATAAAACAAACCAATCTAAACCAAAGAATACATATTCTATTCATACGAATCTATCCTAAAAATGTTGTCGGCATTAAATAACCCATTGAGGTCGATATGCCGTAAAACAAAATAAACCAAACCAATCTAAACCAAAGTATACATATTCTATTCAGACGAATCTATCCTAAAAATGTTGTCGGCATTAAATAACACATTGAGGTTGATATGCCGTAAAACAAAATAAACAAAAACAAACCAATCCAAACCAAAGAATACATATTCTATTCAGACGAATTTATCCTAAAAATGTTGTCGGCATTAAATAACCCATTGAGGTTGATATGCCGTAAAACAAAATAAACCAAACCCATCTAAACCAAAGAATACATATTCTATTCATACGAATCTATTCTTAAAATATTGTCGGCATTAAATAAACCCATTGAGGTTGATATGCCGTAAAACAAAATAAACCGAACCAAGCTAAACCAAACAATACATATTCTATTCAGACAAATTTATCCTAAAAATGTTGTCAGCATTAAATAACCCTTTGATGTGGATATGGCATAAAAGAAACCGAGGCAAACTAAATTAAACCAAACCAAATCGGGCGCCTCTTCGTTAATAAAAAAAAAAAGAAACGCAATTCTCTTCTAGTTTATCTTCCATGAACTTTTCAGTAAAAGTCAAACAGTTTACGAGTCATTAGACATCATATATTAGATCCGATATAAGCAAGTCGCGCCTCTCAAACACGTTGTTTCTGAAATGACTTGTCACTCTTTTGCAATACAGCTGCAAACCTACTTTTTTTTAATATTAACATTTATTTAATATTAAAATCACTTAGAATGTTGCTGGACTGGTTCCCCTGCTATTTACCTTGAGCTCCTTGATGAGATCCAAAGAATAATCTGGAATATGTTTGGTCCTCATCTGGCATCTCGTCTCCAGTCACTTTCGCCCGGAGTAAGGGTTGCCTCTCAATGTCTTTCCTATAAATACTTTCAGGGTAATTGTTCAGATGAGCTTTTTGCTTTTATATTGTGGTTTTATTCTCCCCCACCCACAGCAAATGAATTGTACATCTGGGGACCAGATAGGACTTCATGGAGATTCTGAGGTATTATGCTGGATGAAGTAACAATGGTAAGTAAAAATACGTTGATTTGGTGTAAGATATATTGTCATAGGTTTGGGTCAGTGTTTGTGGCTAGCGAAGTTTAACGTTAAGACAGAACAAGACAGTCCTTTTTTCCCAGTTGGGTCTTGTGCTACATTTTTGTATATAAGCGGAATAAATATCGATCTTTGCTATGGTACCTAGACTTTTTTAAGTTAAGCACAGTATTAGACCCTTGTCGTCATCTTATCAATTTACGTTTAAGATGGGTAGATGTAATCATCAAGACATGTTCTCTTTCGTGTTCGAAATGGCTCCCCAGTGAGGGACGGCCACCACCATGTCGACAAGATTAACTGATCTATTTTATTAGCTCGGAAGAAATCCCAGCCTGTATCTGTGTGCTTCTGACTATAAATTGGAGAGGGAGACGTGTTTAGCAGTCATTCAATTTTAGACATCTGTTATGTTTTAGTTTGATTTTGTTATATTTTTAGGTTCTTTTTGGAGTCATCCCCTCCCACTCTCATGTTTAGTGAAATTTTCATATAATTTATAGTTAAGAAAATAACGAAAATAAGAGATATTTGAATATTTATGACATTTTTTGTCATGGGATGTTTGTAGGTCTCATGTGAATATGTCGTATTGTGGTACATGTACGATTGAGAGGTGATGAATAAGTTCTTGTGGTGAATGAGTAAATTGTAATGAATCTGACTGATAGATATAGGATAAATACTAATGACCTGCCTTAACCCACTTTCCCTTTGGCCTTGTGCCACAATTTATGTACAGCAACAAAAACAAATATACATCCCTACTTTAAATTGCTCCCAATAATATCTGTTATAATTTAGTTAGTTTTTGGTACTTTCATGAGTCAGGAAATTTGTATATACGAAGGTCATTCAATAAATAAGTTGAATTTTTCGGTATACGAACTTCTAATACAGATAGAAGCTTACTCTTTTTTATTTTATTTTTGTTTTACTTCTTTTTCACATGGATTTAATTTCTTTTGCAGATTAAAAAAAAACTTTGAGAGTTTTGGCGATTAACAAAGATAGCCGACCAAGAAGCATGCCCCAGGATTGAACAGCGGTCAGTTATCCAGTTTTTGGTTGCTGTAGGGTGCAAACCTGTTGAAATTCATAGGAGAATGTCAACTGTGTATTGTGCCACATGTTTCAGCCAAACAAATGTCTACAAGTGGGCTAAATTGTTTAAAGAAGGACGGAGCAGTGTTGAGGATGAAGACAGGCCTGGGAGGCCTACAGAAGTGAGGTCTCCTGAGGTGATCGAATCAGTCAATGACCTCATTCAGTCTGACCAGAAGGGTGACAGTGGATGACATTGCAAGGACTTTGAACTTATCTGTTGGGACAGCACACAAGGTCAGCTGCCGGTGTGTTTCAAAGATGCTTACTGCAGAGCACAAAAAGCACAGCAGCCCAAACGGTGCAGACCATCAACGAGCTGGGCTGGGAACTGCTCCCTCATCCCCCTTACAGCCCAGACCTTGCTCCTTCAGACTTTCACCTGTTTGGTCTCTTGAAAGCGTTCACGAGAGGCACGAAGTTTAAAAGTGACGATGAAGTCAAAAATGTTGTGAGCGACTGGCTGACACTTCAGTCCAAAGATTTTTACGCTGAGGGAATACGGAAGCTTGTGCACAGATGGGAAAAGTGTATGACAGTACTGGGAGACTACGTTGAAAAAAAAAGTAAGCTTCTATCTGTATTAGAAGTCCTTATACCGAAAAATTCACCTTAATTATTGAATGACCCTCGTATTTTTGTAACAAAATGTGTGGAAAAACAGAGGCATTTATGAATAGTGAGTTTTTAGATAACGGCGTTTTTTATAGGTTCCCTGTGATTATGTGTTATTGTGGTACATGTACGATTGGATGGTGGCGGATGTGTTTTGTGGTGAATGTGTAAATTGTAATGAATGAATGGGCAGTGAGTCTGATTAACCAGGCCTAGGATAGTTGTGACTAGCATTACCCCAATTCACATTCGGTTTGGTTTCTTTTACGGCATATCAATCACAATGGGTTACTTAATGCCGACAAGATTTTTATTGCTGGTAATATTTTCTTTCAAAAGTGTATTGCCGGTAATTTTTATTTTCAAAAATGTATTGCTAGTAATATTTTTTTGGCAAAAAAAGTATTTCTGACATTAAATCTAGTTTCTATACTTTCATAGTGATTTGACCCCTTAGATGCGGGTAACTATTTGCCCATAATTCGGACTATGACAGGTGCTACCACCCAGTTCTGGGTGGAGATGGGAACACCAGCAATTAAGAGGTGGTTCCACGCTTCTCAAAATCTTCTGATCAAAGGCCTTACTGTCGTATATAATTTATCGTCTTACCCAAGACGCGGGGTTAGTTTATTGTCATACCCAGGGCGGTTCCCATTCGTCCTTGTGCCACAGTTATGTATTTTTCATAGATAATAAATATTCATTCCTATTTTAGACAGAAACCAACGCTTATTCTTTCAATCTTAGTGACAACTTGCGTCTTAGTGGCTTTACTGCTTTGTTTGGGGTGAAAGGATCTTTAAAAAAAAGAGATTTATCATCTTTTATTCTGTGTATTCTGCCCTATTGTATGTCGATGAATGCTGGAAAATCTCCTCAAAGATGAAGAAGGGCCTTGAAGCAACAGAAATGTAGTTCTACAGAAGGATGCTGAGGATACCATGGACTAAACATGTGAGCAACCACGAGATTTCGGAGAGAATGGAAACAATAAAGAAACTTGCATTTAACACCAGGAAGAGACAGGTGAAATTTCTGGGACTCATTTTGAGGAAAGAAGGCTTGGAGAATGTGATACTCATAGGACAGAGTGAGTGCAAGAGGGAAACAGCGCATAACATATTTGGCGAGATTAAGTGAGTGTGTGACGGAAGAGGATTTAGGAGAAATAACAAAAAGACTGAATTTAGGGGACAAAATAGATGAAGATTAAGTCCCCAAAACAAATAATGAAAAGTCGAACTTTTAATCCAGTGATTTAAGTATTAATCTATAGATTAAAAAAAATGTGTCATATACTATCAATGTTGTTTTTTGTTTTTTTTGCCTTACAAAAAAAAAACAGCCAAAAAAGATCTGGAGACTTCACAGAAACTCCAGACACCAGATGGTTGTTAAACACACAGCGATATTCAAATTCATCTCTCGAGACCAAAAAAATCAATTAATGCCACGTCTTCAATAAAATGCTAAGAGTTCTTGCGTCAGCAGATATTGTAACAGACAATCTAACAACACCTCTTCTTAGAAATAATATGCGTCACCAGTCTATTGTTCCAGATAAGATAAAGCTTACTGACATCAGATGTGTTAAAAACGAATTCAATAGTATCATTTTAATGTAGAAGTTTATAATGTAAATTAAAATTATTATAAATTAACTGATTCAAAATATGTTTTTTTTCGCGACAAAGTAATAACCATGTTTCAAAAATGGAAGCTAAAAACTTCAAATTTAATTTTGTAATTAAATTAAAAACATTAGTTCCATTTCATCCTCAAGCGAATTTTGGAGAAACTTATTTTTTAAATTTACTGACTTTTAAACGCACAGGATTATTCATAATTTTCTATTACCAAGGATACAGAGAAATCCAATAATTCAGACAAGGGGTGGTAGCGTGTTCATTTTTATTAACTTTTGTTGTATCAGTTATTAGTTACGTTCGAAAAAGGGGTTACGTTTAGGGAGGGTAGTGATGTATTTTTCAACGAATTCTGATATCCGTTAAATGCATGTCGTCTGTTTTTTTTTAAATTTTATTGTTAACGGCAAAAATTCTTTTGGCATTTTTTTTATTTGTATATTTAAACATTTTTTGGGGATGTTTAGGTTAAAATACGTTTTATTTAACTACAATGTAATTTAAATAAACTTAAAATGAAAACTAAAATGGTTTACAAAAATTATTGGAAGGTAAAAAACGATTTTAAGTTTTTAATTTGGCGTTCAAAAGTATGATGTAATCTCATAAAATAAACATTTTTTCAATTTACATCTGATATGTATATAAAACCTTCTACAATTTCTGCTACCATCTCGAATCTGGATCCCCGCAAAGCATGCGGGCCTGATGGTACCCTTGCAAATGTTCTATAGAAATGAGCTCCTGAAATGTCGCATGTTCTCTCTAAATTCTACAATAAATGCCTTGCTGCTTCCTGCATTCGTGCTTGTGAGAAAACCTTTTTTTGAAAAAATATTAGATGCTTTAATCAGGATCTTCTTTCAACAATATTGCTTTCGCTTTTATAATCACCTGCTGATGTGTTGACAGTTACTGCTGAAAGTGCTATTCTTCACTCTGCTTCTTGGGGGTGAAATTTATATCCTCGTATTAAGAATTGTGCCACTGTGGTTCTTCCTGGGTAAAAGCTGATAGTGATGTTTTTGTGCCATCTCGGAAATATCGGGTTAAACCACAATCTTTCTCTTGATTCACACCTGTCTTACCTATAACCCACAAGAAGCACGATTTACGGCCGTACTAACCTGATTACAACAGATGCCTCTTTGTGTCCATTCATAATAATTTTTGTAAGCATGTTCTCAAAGAGGCTAAGTCTTTGTTCACGGGCAGAATGAGATACCTAGAAATTTGGTTCTTGTCAGAACTGGCATCTCTGTAATAACCTGTTAAATAAGTGTCCTCTATTGTTTCACTCAATTTGAGGTGTTATCTTCATCTTCTAATGAAATAGAATGCTTTGCTCGTAAATTCTCTTCCAATTCGACTCTTGATGCCTTTGGAGACTCATTGTCTGACTTTCCGATTAGAACCGAGTCTGTACTAAGCGATATGCATAGAACTCCATCCGTGGTTTCTGCTATCATCTCTAAACTGGATCCCCACAAAGTATGCAGACCCTCTCGGCAATAGTTCTAAAGAAATGAGCTCCTGTTCTCTCTAAACTTTGCATACCTTTTGCTGCTTCTTGCTTTCCTGTTTGTTAGAAAACCTTTTCTATAGTTCCTGTTTTTTCAGAACTCTGGTGAATCCCCTGACCCTTCTACTCTCCTATTAGATTTCTACTTCTTTTTGGCAAAGTCCTCGATTCAAAAGATCTACAGAAATGAGCTCCTGAAATGGCGCCTGTTCTCTCTAAATTCTACAATAAATGCCTTGCTGCTTGCTGCTTTCCTGCTTGTTAGAAAACCTTTTTTATAGTTCCTGTTTTTTCAGAACTCTGGTGAATCCTCTGACCCTTCTACTCTCCTATTAGATTTCTACTTCTTTTTGGCAAAGTCCTCGATTCAAAAGTTCTCCAGAAATGAGCTCCTGAAATGGTGCATGTGCTCTCTAAATTCTACAATAAATGCCTTGCTGCTTGCTGCTTTCCTGCTTGTTAGAAAACCTTTTTTATAGTTCCTGTTTTTTCAGAACTCTGGTGAATCCTCTGATCCTTCTCTTCATCTATAAGACTTCTACTTCTTTTTGGAAAAGTTATAGATTCAAATGTTCTACAGAAATGAGCTCCTGAAATGGTGCCTGTTCTCTTTAAATTCCACAATAAACGCCTTGCTGCTTCCTGCTTTCCTGCTTGTGACACAACCTTTTTTTTTTTGAAAAATACAAGATGATTTAATCAACTCCGAATTAGTCAAAACTCTCACCTCACAGGGTCTTCTTTCAAACCAGCAATATGACTTTCGCTTCTCTAAATCACCTGCTGATGTGTTGACAGTTATTGCTGAAAGTGGTTTTCTTCAATCTGCTTTTTGGCGGTAAAATTTATATCCTCGTATTAAGAATTGTGCCACTGTGGTTCTTCCTGGGTAAAAGCTGACAGTGATGTTTTTGTGCCATCTCGGAAATATCGGGTTAAACCAGAATCTTCCTTTTGATTCACACCTGTCTTTCCTATAAACCTCAGGAAGCACAATTTATGGCTGTACCCACCTATCACAATAAATGACGCTTTGTGTCGAGTCATAATAATCATCTAGCATCATCTATATATATATATATATATATATATATATATATATATATATATGTCAGGGTTTTCATGCCTATCTGTATATATATATCTCATTCTGTTCATATCTATGTTGCTTATGATTATATCTATCTGTCTATCTATCTAATTATGTTCACATCTATTCATATCTATCTATATCTGTCTATCTATCTATCTCTCTCTCTCTCTCTCTCTCTATATATATATATATATATATATATATATATATATATATATATATATATGTTCATATCTATGTACCTCGGTGCATTCATACCTAATTCTGTTCGCATCTATCTATCTATCTATCTATCTATCTATCTATCTGTGTCTGTTCCTTTATCTATCTATCTATCTATCTATCTATCTATCTATATATATATATATATATATATATATATATATATATATATATATATATATATATATATATATGTCTGTCTCTATCTATATATCTATCTCATTCTGTTCATATCTATCTTGTATATGATTTTACCGATCTATCTGGTGATCGATCGATCTATCCAATTCTGTTCATATCTATCTATCTATCTCAGTGTATTCATATCTAATTTTGTTCGCATCTATCTATCTATCCATCTAGCTAGCTATCAAGCTTGCTCTCTCTCTCTCTCTCTCTCTCTCTCTCTCTCTCTCTCTCTCTATATATATATATATATATATATATATATATATATATATATATATATATATATATATATATATATCATGAAATGGACAAATCGATTAGCAAGGTCTATTTTACTGCCTTTAAACCTACAATCTTCCATGATTCTCTCACGTACCTTCATATCTGCTTTTGAGCAGATATGAAGATACGTGAGAGATTCAGTATAGGATATGACGATTCAGTATAGGATACAGGTTCGATTCCTGTCGGAGGACGAATATTTTCACTGATAATTTCTCGGACATTCAGGTCGGTAAATGTTATTAATATTCTTTATTAGAAACAGGGAATTTACTTAAATATTTGTATCTATAAATAGAATGTATAAACATAAAAAATATCTTAAAACATATATATATTGTGTATTTCGGCAGCAATTTTTCATTAATGCATGTTTTATTAAATAATATAGACAAGTTTTGTCTATTAAGACAACATACCTGCCGGCGTACTCAATTCCGAAAAATCCTTGTTGACAACAAAGTTATACTTAAACATGAAAATAATAAACAAAAATTAAAAATCTTTGAAGCTATATACATAAAACAGTTGAAACCTAACCCGAACAAAATAAACTATGAAATCTCCACAAACATTCTTAAATGCCTATAATCTCTAGCAGAAGCCATTGGTTTATAACAATGGCTTCCCATACTTAATACTTCTCGTTTGCACTCTCGCGTAGTCATATGTGACGTCACGAGCTACGAAGCGTTTTTCACTTCCTTGGCTCGTAAATAAGAGTTTGTCGTTACTTCGAGCTTATTCAAACAGCGGGCCATTATTGTGGTTTCGTATATGTGTTGTTTGATTTATTAAAATTTTCATATTTGATAATGGCTTATGTAAGCCGAAAGCTTAGATTGGATTCAAACATGTCTCAATATGGTGTTTTCCTTTCGTCTTTCAACGATAATGTGATTAAGCTTATCAGACAATACGAAAGGAACTTACTTAAAATAAATAGACAAAACTTATATATATATATATATATATATATATATAAACAGATGGAAATAGATAAATAGATACAAACAAGATATATATATATATATATTATGAAATGTGTGTGTATGCGTAAACATTTACCCGATATTTAAATATTTCTACTTCGTTTCATTGTGTTATCCCCAATTTGTAATTTGCCTTTTTGTTTTTTCTCTTTTACTAGCAACCACATATTCCTTCTTCTTGCCGTTTATGTTGAAATCTTATTTAAAAAGCATTACAAATCCCGGTTCCACATCACGTTGACCACGCTTTTAAAGACCTCTTATGTCATCTCGACAAAATAACATATCTATCCGATTTGATGACACCCGTTGTATCTCCGTTATTGCCGAACCCGTTATCTCTTCGGCTTACCTCAAGCAGACAGTGTAGTCAGCGGTCTTCGTGAAGCTTTCAATCATCCATTAGCTTCACAAAAAAATAGATTTTCAAAAACTCCAGCGAGAAAATAAGAGGCATAAAAGAAAAAAATATTATCAGAAGAAGACTTTTTTTTTTTTGGTGGCGGTACACATTTGGCCACGTAAAACCGATCAATTTGAGACGCGGAAGGTAAACCTCTGGTCGAGATATTGGCGCATCGGCGCCCGGGTTTCTTGTTTGAATCGAAGATAAAGAGCAATGTCCTTGAATGTTGATTTTCAAATCAGATAGCGCTGTTAAAAGTATGGATTTAATCTGCGGGTATATTTTATTGACTCGCCATCTCAATTTTCTCACGGCCACATAACGATTCCTGTACGATCACTGAGTTAAGCAACCCCAAGCTAGGTCAGATGGGTGACCGCTTGGGAATATTGGAGCCGTAAACTTGGATGTTCGGTGGGGGGATGTGTACATAATGGCTGGGAGCTGTAATGCGAGAGCAGACTCACCCTTCCCGTTGGGTTCGTTATAGTTACTTTCTCGTAAATTACCCCTGGAAAAGGTATGAATTCTCCCCAACTATGGGTTAATTAGTCAGGCTTGTGTCACTAAATGATTATTTCCAAAACATCATTCTTACAATTGAAAAAGTATTTTCTGGCTATAAAAAAGCGCCAAACAGTTGATAAGGCGTTGAAAACGAATCAAATTCATTAAAAAATATTTATCACTGTTAAATTTTAACGCACACTCATATATATAAAGACATTTTTAACATTCTTTTTATAGATACAAGTATTTAAGTAAATGCTCTGTTTTATAATAAACAGTATTAAACAACATTTACCAGCCTGAATGTCCGAGAAATTTTCATAGAAAATATTCGTCCTCGACAGCATTCGAACCTACATCCTTTACGGAACCGTCACAAAGCCTGACGCGCATTACCACTCAACCACAGAGGAACGTTCAGTTGGAAACGTTGAATTTTCTGGTTATAAACTTCAACCGAACTATCCTTAGTGGCCGAAACGGTTTAACGTCTTTAAATAATTGTCGGATTTGTCCATTTCATAATATATATATATATATATATATATATATATATATATATATATATATATATATATATATATATATATATATATATATATATAAGCAGTATACCCGTCTTCAATCCGGTCTTCCATTACCTGTATCCTATAACATTCAGGCCGGTAAATGTTATTAATACTGTTTATTATAAAACAGAACATTTACTTAAATATTTGTATCTATAAAAAAAGAATGTATAAACATAAAAATATCTTTAAATAATTGTCGGACTTTGTCCATTTCATAATGTTTGACGTCATTTGTTTACATTTGATACGCCATGAGCAGTTATGAATGTACGTGAGAGATTCATGGAAAATTGAAGTTTATAAGCAGTAAATTCGACTTTGCGAACAATCCTCAGTGGCCGAAACGGTTAAGCACGTCAGTCTATATGACGGTTCCGTATAGGATACAGGTTCGAATCCTGTCGAGGACGAATATTTTCTATGAAAATTTCTGGAACATCCAGGCCGGTAAATGTTATTTAATACTGTTTATTATAAACAGAGCATTTACTTAAATATTTGTATCTATAAAAACAATGTTAAACATAAAAATGTCTTTAAATAATTGTTGGACTTTGTCCATTTCATTATATATATATATATATATATATATATATATATATATATATATATAAGTGAACATAGAATTCAACACTTCGAGGCGACAGTCTGTTTCATGTTCGATGCTATCGTCAGGCCTGATATTGAGTACTTTATCTCAAAAATATAGCACATCTTAAGACTATATTTCTTCATATATATATATATATATATATTAATGGCGTGTACCTTTAGGGAATAGTTGATATCACCTAGCTCCTAAAGTGCTTTTCCTATTTTTTAAAATAATATTTGTTTTCACCTGTCTCTATTCCATTGGTAGACGACCAATCCCGGATTATAAATTTGAATTCAAAACCTTTGAGAATGAAAAAAAACAAACAAACAATTCCATTATCTTTTGTAAGAAATCATGAAAGTATACAAGAAGCGGTGGAAAGTCATAACCGTCTGCGTCGTGGAATACATTGTATTAAAAAAGAAAGAATACAGGTTGTATACAATCACGCGAAAAGATGTTAAAAGGTAATTTAGGCAGACAGGAAGCCGATATGAATTTGAAAGGTCATCGCCTGTTGGCGTGTGACGATATTGAACAGACTGCGGCCTTTTTTAATGTCAGGTACCTTTCCTCTTTTGCATGACAACGGCGGCAAACAGAGAATATACACGAAACCTGTGGCATTTCGCGTAAAACTACGAAGCGGAACGGTTTATTAAGCCAACCTTTCGAAAGAAGAAACATTAAACGTTTATTTGTCTACGCTTGCATCTATGCGCGTGTCAGACGACTGGAATTGAGAAAAGATTTCTGGCTGGCAGATTTCGATGGTTAAAAAGCTGGTGTCGTTATTATTGAAGCGGTTTCGATACTGAGTGGGTGCCAGTTTATCGTGGACAGCTGACAAAATATGTGAGATATTTAAGAAACAACTCTTTACTTATATCTCTGCTGGGATATAAGCGCCAGCCGAAACACAGAAAAATTCCACTGGTGTTTACCACGAAGATTATTGATTATTGCATGTCTCAAAACTTCCATCAATCTTTGACTTGATCTTCCCTTATCCCAATTGGTGAACTTTATAAATTCTATGGGATTAAACATTAAAGATTATCCATTAGATTATATATCTGTTGCTCGCTCATTTTTTCCCTAATTCTCTCCCTTATCCAACTGCATAAAGAAACAAAGTAAATCATTAAGTTAACCAAAAAATGTGCTTGCCGTTTTTTACGTCGTGACGGAATAAGTAATCACTGATGAGCGCCATGGAAAAGGAGAGTGGGTGTTTCATTTGTTTTTGCCAATACAAGTACGTTACATACACACATTAGTCAAGTACGAACAGCAGCGAGGACACATGGCGGTGAGGATGAATTCTCGTACTGACTTTAAGGTGAACGCGTTCCCACCCGCATAAAGTCGCCGAATTCGTCAAGTCTATGGGGGATAATCCCGTGAGTGAACACACCACCACTCATGCGTTCCTGATGTTCAGGTGGGCGATATCACCCTTTGTGATGAACCTCGCAGTATATGAGACATGTTTTCATCGTGAATATTTTATTTTTTGTTGTTTTACTTCTTTTTCACATGGATTTAATTTCTTCTGCAGATTAAAAAAAAAAGTAAGCTTCTATCTGTATTAGAAGCCCTTATCCCGAAAGATTCACCTTATTTATTGAATGACCCTTGTATTTCCGTTTCCAAGTGGCAAAAATTATTAAGATGACTTGACAGAACTTGAAAGTTTTGTGGACAGTTATCTTAATTTACGGGAAGATTAAGTCAGGCCCTTTTTCAATTGTAAAAAGATGAGACCTTTTGCCACCAATCTAATACTTAAGAATATTTTTAGCGAGTGGCCCACTGCTCGAAAATGGTTGCCATGCCAGTTTTATCGTTTAGATTTACAATCGAGGTGTTACCTTAAACCCTTTGTCACAACATACTCCTCCAGCCTGGATTAGGAGACAATGCTCTGTTGTAAGAGAAATGTTGTTTTTTTTAACTTTCATAACAATGTCTCCCGAACTAGAGACGAGTAGTCAGGAGGAAGGATCGGAAGAAATAGAATAAAAAATCTCACAGACAAGAGTAAGAAAAAGAGAAGATCTAGTAGCCTAAAATATCCTTTTATCTTCAACAATTTTTAAAAGTTTGTTTGAATGTTTTTCTTTAGTGATGTATTTATTAAACCTAACCTTCCATTATTAAGATACGAGGGTCATTCAATAAATAAGGTTAATTTTTCGGTATAAGGACTTCTAATACAGATAGAAGCTTACTCTTTTTTATTTTTGTTTTTTGTTTTACTTCTTTTTCACTTGGATTTAATTTCTTTTGCAGATTAAAAAAAAGAAACTTTGAGAGTTTTGGCGATTAACAAAGATGGCCGACCAAGAAGCATGCTCCAGGATTGAACAGCGGCCAGTTATCAAGTTTTTGGTTGCTGAAGGGTGCAAACCAGTTGAAATTTATAGAAGAATGTAAACTGTGTATGGTGCCACATGTTTCCGCCAAAAAAATGTCTACAAGTGGGCTAAATTGTTTAAAGAAGGACGGAGCAGTGTTGAGGATGAAGACAGACCTGGGAGGCCTACAGAAGTGAGGTCTCCTGAGGTGATCGAATCAGTCAATGACCTCATTCAGTCTGACAGTGTATGACATTGCAAGGACTTTGAGCTTATCTGTTGGGACAAACGCAGGGGTCATCAGTCAGAAGGAGTCATCTTGCATCATGACAACGCAAGGCCTCACACAGCAGCCCAAACGGTGCAGACCATCAACGAGCTGGGCTGGGAACTGCTCCCTCATCCCCCTTACAGCCCAGTCCTTGCCCCTTCAGACTTTCACCTGTTTGGACCCTTGAAAGCGTTCACGAGAGGCAGGAAGTTTAAAAGTGACGATGAAGTCAAAAGTGTTGTGAGCAACTGGCTGAGACATCAGTCCAAAGATTTTTACGCTGAGGGAATACGAAAGTTTGTGCACAGATGGGAAAAGTGTGTGACAGTGCTGGGAGACTACGTTGAAAAATTTAAAAAAAAAGTAAGCTTCTATCTGTATTAGAAGTCCTAATACCGAAAAATTCACCTTATTTATTGAATGACCCTTGTATTACTCTTTAACTATTAGTATTCATACTAAAAGTATTAAAATTAGAAATATTTTTTTTTGGAAATTTAAACAATTAATTCACCACCTAACGCTCAACGTTAAATGAAAAATTTAAGAAAAATTTAAATAGATATAAATATGAATACGTATAAATATGAAAATGTATGTGTAAATATTTATATATGAATATGCATAGGTACCTGTGCATATGGATACATACGTATGTGCTTATGTGTGTTATTGCACATGTAAATGAACGTATGTATATGGGAGATTTACATAAGTTTATATGTGGTATATATATGAATAAACAAAATTTCTTTAATATTACCTTTAAATATCACTCCATCTTAATTTAAAACCTAAACTTTAGGTAAGAAAGATTACCGATCTAAAAATAGTTACAAATTACATTCATGAATTAGACTTAAACTGATAAAGATGTTACCTTAAAAGTCATTTACAATATTAAAAGATTACTATTAGAAAATTTTATATTTGAAATCTTATTTTTTTATTAATGTGTTTTTAAATATAATATTTAACTCATATCAAATCCTTAATTTATTTGTAACGAGTTAAATATTTAATTTGTTATCAAGCATTAAATTAAATTCTTTGTGATTTTTGAAACATTTAAATTACTATCAAACGTTAAAATCTTTTTTTACCTCAATCGCTAAAACTATACCACCCCCTCCTTCCTCCGTAAACCCTAAATACATCTCCTTTTTCTTTACTTCCCCCTTTTTTCTTTTTTTCTTTTTCCTTTTGTTTTTCTCTCGTCTCTCCTTCCCTTTCAACATATCATTTCCGTTGAGTTGACCGATTAAATAGGTCAATGTCTTATCCTTACCCCCTCCTTCCTCAATATTAATTATGATAGAAAGAAATATGAAATTAAACCCTCTCTAATCTCGACCATATCTCTCACACCACTCCTCGCTACCTTCTCTGTTAGATTATATAAACTTAATACTACCCGTCAAAAGTGTAAATTTTCATTTCATTTTTCGTTTCACCTTTTGAAAGTGATGTCTGATGATCCAGCGTCCTTTAAAAGGGCTCTGGTGAAATAAACTATTATAATGGAGCCTTAAAGTGAACTGTTTTCCTTTAATATATATATATATATATATATATATATATATATATATATATATATATATATATATATATATATATATATATGGGAGTGAAAATAAGGACGAAAATTGTCCAACATTTGGATATTTTTTTAAGTTGGCTTTCGGCTCACATGTGCTATCCTGAGAGTGGTTATACAGACATGAAACAAAGATATCCACTGTCAAAGATGATATTTTATTATTTTGACATAGAAAATTGCTATGCGACGATAACGGTCACGGAATAGCAGACGCAAATCGTAAGTAGAAGATACGGTTCTATGACGTCATACCACGTGAGAGACCGAAATATTAACAACAGAACCAATGTCTAGATGCAAGTTACTGTGTTGTGACTAGTTTGAAATGTAATTTTGTTGAGTATTTAGTTAGTATGCATCTGTGTACAGTTATTTATAGGAAAATTATGTTTATTCATTAGTTGGAAAGACAATAAATTAAAAATGTGTATGTGTACGAGTATTTGATTCTCCCACTGTATACACGGTCTCCTAAAACTTGAGAATTTTTACTATGTTTAAAAAAAGTATTATTAGACCCTGCAATTGTTACCAAACTTCAGATCAGTTGTTTTGCCTATGAATATCTTGAAGTATATAAAATAAAAAAAAACCTTATCGCAGAAATATAGACAGAGAAGAAGGCCGGAGCGTACAACGGCCGAAATATCGTGAATATGACAATAAAGATGAGGACAACAGTCCGAACAATGTAAATAAATAATTACTTACAGTAGCTGATGTCAGATATATAGACACATCCTGAAGAAGACCGGAGCATACAACGGCCGAAACATCGTGAATATGGCAACAAAGTTGAGGAGAACACCCCGAACAATGTAAATAGTGTAAATAGTTACAACAGCTCGTCACTGATAGATGGACAAAACGTTAATGATCTCATTTTGTTTTCTATCGATTTGATTTTATTTCTATTTTTTTATCAATTTTGTTTTAATTATTACAAAAAATATATAAACAATAACAATTTTATTTTAATTTTATTGTTTTTTGTTTTTTTTTAAATAAAAACAGAAACTGATTACGTTAATGAGATCAGCAAAGTTAAACATCGAAATACACCATACATGAAAATACAGTTTTAAAATTGAAAATGACAGAAAATATTACTGAGCTGACAACTTTTGTGAAAGAGATGCTAGAAGAAACCTTGGGGTTTTGGCGCTACAAGACCAGAAAGCCATTCGAGGTAGAGAGTTACAGAATATGAGGCATAGTTTATGCAGACAGGTCTCCAAGATAAAGTTTAATCCTAGACATGAACAGGTTAAGATTGTAGTGAACAGGGAAGCATCCTCTTGGGAGTCGGCTCCACAAAGCATGTAGAGGGTTACAGAGTAAGAGGCACAGTTTATGGGGATATGTGAGGAAGATAACGGTTAATCCTAGACTTGAACAGGTTAAGATTGTAGTGATCGGGGAAGCGCCCTCTTGGGAGTCGGCTCTACAAAACAGGTAGAGGGTCACAGATTAAGACGCACAGTTTATGAGGATATGTGGAGAAGATAACGGTTAACACTAGATTTGATCAGATTAAGAGTATAGTGAACGGGGAAGCATCCTCTTGGGAGTCGGCTTCACAAAACAGGTAGAGGGATACAGAGTAAGAGGCACAGTTTATGGGGATATATTTGGAAGATAATGGTTAACCCTAGACTTGAACAGGTTAAGATTGTAGTGATCGGGAAAGTATCCTCTTGGGAGTCGGTTCCCCAGAACTGGTAGAGAGTTACAGATTAAGAGGCACAGTTTATGGGGATATGTGGAGAAGATAATGGTTAACCCTAGACTTGAACAGGTTAAGATTAGAGTGATCGGGGAAGCACCCTCTTGGGAGTCGGCTCTACAAAACAGGTAGAGGGTCACAGATTAAGACACACAGTTTATGAGGATATGTGGGGAAGGTAACGGTTAACACTAGATTTGATCACGTTAAGAGTATAGTGAACGGGGAGGCATCGTCTTGGGAGTCGGTTCCAAAAATCAGGTAGAGGGTTACAGATTAAGAGGCAGAGTTTATGGGGGGTATATTTGGAAGATAATGTTTAACCCTAGACTTGAACCGGTTAAGATTGTAGTGATCGGGGAAGCATCCTCTTGGGAGTCGGTTCTAGAAAGCAGCAGTTCTTGGGAAGATGCTGCTTGAGAGGAACTTGCATCTTACCAACGCAATACGTAAGGGAATCAGTATAATTAAAAGAAATCTGAAGAAGTTTTTGTAAGCATTCAATCCCAAGCCAGGCGGGAAGCCACTAGCATGCAAGGGGTTACAGAGTTGGAGCGAGAACAAATAGGAGTGATAGAGGAAAGGATGAAGAGACGGTTAGGAGATAGATCAGGGCATCTGGAGACGTCGATTGATGTTACATTTGAATAGTTGGAGCTATCAGGGAAACAGTAAAAGGGAAGGGAGTTCCACAGGCGAGAGGTGCGAGACATGAAGCTATTGGAGTAGAAGAGACGGCTACATTTAACAGTATGACATCGAAAAGTTCATGCGTGGTCGCCAAACTGCTAACAGTGTATTTTCGCAAATATTAGCTTCCATATTTGGTCTTTATTTTCGAAAAAATTGTCGATCGCTGTACCGTCCCAGTGTCTGATTCCTCCTGTAATCCTCGGCGTTTACAAGAGCCAGGTCGGAAAATGCGTACAGCTGCTATATGATCTGGAGTTGCCCAGTTTTCACTTTCCAGACTCAAAAGAGTGCAAGGGTGTTGGTAACGTAATATTTTCAACTCTACAACCCTTTTTCTTGCTGATGAAATATTGCAAGCCTCTCGCTGTTATTTCTATGGAAAGTGTTCCAAAGATCTCTACTTCTCAGTGCCAACAGTCCAAACCTGCACGGCTAAAACCCATCATCCTTACTCACATTGTAGAGAACTTCGTATCCTTACAATTTGCTTGGCATAATGGGTCTTCGGCGTGAATGTTAAGACGCGTAGAACTAAGTAGTATAGTTCGTCTGACCGCTTTTTATTCAAATAACCATAGAACAACGAGAGGTTTGTGAGGTGAGAAAGGTTTTGTCTGGCGGAACATACAGTAGAGGACCTCATATGCAAACTTCAGAGTAGTTTGGATATGAGGCCAAGTTCGGATATAATGTGGCATATGGAATATAACTCAAATATCTCTATCTATAAAAGGCAGGATGTGTGTGTGTGTGTGTGTGTGTGTGTGTGTGTGTGTGTGTGTGTGGAATGCACGGCCGCAATTCTCGGCGGATTTGCACCAAAATTTACATGCACATGCTCCCAGTTAGAGGTAAATCCAAGACCGACTTTGCATTTCCCAACTCCCATCGATAGTGGAAATAATCGATTTTTTCAAGCTTCTACGGCAGTTTTCATGTAGTTTGCGGCCATTTTCTATTGGCCAGAGTGAGAGCCTATAGCTGGCTGCCACGAATAGGCAGGAAGATTCTATTGGCCAGCGTGAGAGCCAGCAGCTGACTGACTGACACGAATGTTAACTAGCAGGCTAGCATGAAAAAAAATCGATAGCTGCATTCGTCACAAGTGGGAGAAATTTAAATCTGAATGGCACTTTACTCCATTTGGCTCATTCGCTTGCTTAAACTCAACGTTGATTCTGATTCCGCAGAACTGGGTTGGATGTGAAAAAGTATTTGTTGTTAACATTCTTTTTTCATTCGGTTTTTCCAGTCACGAGTCCTTTTTTTAAAGCTGATCGTTTTGTGCTCATTTTGTTTAGTTCTTTTTTTCGTAACAGATTGAATGTTTAGTATAGAGCTTAGAAAACATTCGCAGTGTGAGATAGGCAAGAAGTAAGGCATGTAACAACATCAGCACGGCAAAGGGCACTCCTTTAAAGGCAAGGAAGGGCAAAAATATTTTAAGTCAAGTGATAGCGATTGCTGTATGACTTGTACGATTTTTTAATCAAGCACGGGCAACGCCGGGCCATGCTGCTAGTCCTTCATATTTTTACCATTATCAGAAGAATTTGATTCTTCCTCTATTTCTTGACAATCGAAATCATTTTGAAACCATTCTACCATTGAATTATTTTGTATTTAATTAGTATCTTCATTTATTCATTCCGTTAAGTCATCCGAAGTGAGAATATTCAGTGGATCATCTTCAAGCGTAAGTTTTAGCGTTTCCTTCAAATTCTGAAATCCTTCATTGTTAATTTAAAAATCCAACAAATTAAGAACTTCGTCCACTTTTTCAAAAATCTCTAATTTCTGACGTAACGTAAAATAATTTCTTTTCCCTTTTCTTCCAGTTGAAGTTCCTTCTGTGCAAGACAAAATGGGTTGATAAATTTCAAGTTATAAACAGTTATCTTCAAAGAAAAGAAAACTATTAGAATGTACGTTATTCCTGCAACATCTAAAAGGTAAGACTGAGAAGTTTGGATATGAGGTCTTCTAATGTATTTTCAGTTGCGCTCTGGACGAAAACAATGACACAACAAAGTCGCACTCCATCTAAAAAAAAAAACTACAACAGACACACGATTAATAGATGAATTATATTCTATCTGCCCTAAAGCAGACACTACACTTTGATCCTCGTTAGAAAATGAAAAGTCGTAAATGCAAACTAGCGGGAGGGTGTGATGCGATTTGGGGACGGAGTTGCAGGCCATAAAATTGACAAATTCGTTTCTCGCTCAAAATATTGATAGACCTGAATAGACTCCTGTAATATTAATGAGAAACTGGATATGAGGATCTCTATTGTAATTCGTTACCCAAAAGAGCGTTGAGGCGCTTTTGGACGCTATCGAGACTGGAAAGTGAAGACTTGTCTGTTCTGTGCAGAAATATGACAGCAATACTCCATTTTAGCCCTGATCTGCTTCTTGTTAATGTAAAGGATAGCGAGGTGGTGTGAGATACTTGCTCAATCAAGACCTTAACTCTCTTCCGGCTTTATACTTCCCAATCAACTTTGATCTTTAAAAATTCCAATAGAGAATCATTCATTATCTTCTGTCTTCTTAATTCCTCTTCTCTTATTTTTCTCTCTCTTCAATGTCTTTTTTCTCATTTGCGAAAACAATATTAGGTTTTGTTTTGTAAAAATAATTTGGCTTAACAACGATTCTCGGGACTGAAGTGGCGATGTTTTGTTTTATGTTTTGGTCAGTTCAGCAATTAAGTGCCAATTACAACCCCCACTTAATGATAACAAATTACCTCTGGTCAACATCGTTTTGCCAATATATATCCATTCCGAACGACGAGTTAATAATAGACCTTCTGAAATTAAATGTGACAAATGACATATTTCACTGACTGCTAACAAGAAATCGTCCACAGTGGATGGTAAATTCTAAAGGAAATTTCTTTAAAAAAAATTACGAATATCAATTTGAATTCAGTAGATATACAAAATAGAAAGGAGCGTAAGACAAGGGTGTGTCTTCTCACCGGACTTATTCAACATCAACGGTGAAACGAGTCCGAGCCAATTAGAACTTCTACCAGGATTCATTATTAGCGAACACAATCTTAGAAACATAACATATACAGATGATACAGTGTTGATAGTAGATAATGAAAGGAAACTATAAAAACTCCTATTTAAGGGAGTGAAGGAAAGCGAGAAGAAAGGACTAATCATCAATTGCAAGAAGATGAAAGGATGTGCCCAAAATAAAAAATTACAATTAGAAGATACCAAAATCAAACTTGTAATTTTTTTAAATTATTTACAATATTCGGATTGTTATCCACATCTTCATTGCCATATTTACAAAGTTTCGGCCGTTGTACGTTCCGGTCTTCTTCAGGTGAATAGAATTTCGAACCGAAGCCTTTATTATTATGTTCTTGAGGACACATGACCTATTGGATAAAGACGTTGGTTAGATCCAGTGACTAAACCCAAAGAAATGCGAGTTCAATACCAGGCTACAGCAGTGGTGAACCAAAAAAATTGGTGAATTGAGTTGAATAACTGAGATATCCGGAAAGAGGCATGGAACGCGGAACTAGAACAATGTACCCCGGTGGACGAAATAAAGGATTCGGCTCTAAATTCCAAGAAGGCCGGAGGGTACAGCGGCCGAAACGTTCTGAATATGGCAATGAAGATGTGGACAAAAGTCCGAATAATGTATATAAAGTAAATAATCTTAATCCCTCATCTCAGAGATATAGAGGCCGAAACGTTGCGAATATGGCAATGAAGATGAGGATAACAGTCCGAATAATCTAAATAAAGTAATCAATCTTAATACCTCATCTCAGCGATATAGAGGCCGAAACGTTATGAATATGGCAATGAAGATGAGGATAACAGTCCGAATAATGTAAATAAAGTAAATAATCTTAATACCTCATCTCAGAGATATAGACAACCGGGAAAATGTTTTAACAGAGGGTAGAAATTGGTACACTGAAATCCGAATACCAAAAATACCTTTCAAAAGCTGTGCAAAGTTTAAGAAACAGAAAAATTAATTCGTCCTGAAATATGAAGAGGAGACTTGAAGTAGCAAAAATGTGGTTCTACAGAAGCATTATGAGGATGCCACGGACCGAACATGTGAGCAACGTCAAAGTAAGAGAACATGTATATAAAAAGGAAACGTTAACTTAACGAAGGACACTTTAAGAAGGGACAGCTGAAACTTCTAGGGCACATAATGAGGAAAGAAGGCTTGGAAAATATGATACTCACAAGATGGTTTGAAGGCAAGAGAGGCAAAGGAAAACAATTCATAACCCACTTAGTGGGCGTGAGTAAATGGATAGCGGAAAAAGTTTAGAATAAATTTATTAAGAGCTGCAAGAGACAGGAAGCTGTGGGGACCAATGTTCCCCGCCCTCGCACGCACCCGGAAGGGATACGGTTGATAGAAGATATTTCTAAGCTTTTGAAAATGTTAAACGCACTTGAATCGTAAGTGCTGTTTAAGTCTTACCCTCAACTCTACACTTCTAACATTTCCGCATAAACCCCGAAATTTTATTTACCGTTTTTAATTTAATTTCTTACACATACATATATATATATATATATATATTTGTGTGTGTGTGTGTGTGTGTGTGTGTGTGTGTGTGTGTGTGTGTGTGTGTGTGTGTGTGTGTGTAATGAAAACAGACAACTTTAAGGGTCCATTGGATATAATTTATTTCCCCGGGGAATTTCTTTTTCCCTGGTTCATCAGACCACACTTCCAAGGGTTAAAAATGAATTTAAATTTACATATATTTCCTATACACTTTTGATGGGTAGTATTAAGTTGATGTGACATAGAGAGCAGTGTGAGAGAGTGTGGTAGACATGGTCGAAATCAGAGAGGAAAGGGAGGGATAGGAATGATTTTGAATTTATTTTTATTACAATACATAACAGTGATGAAAGGGGGTAAGGACCAGACATTGACCTATTTAATAGGTCATCTCACAGGAAACAATATAGAGAGAGAAAAAAAGAGATGTAAAGATGTAAGAAATAAGAAGTGGAAGTAGGGTTTTAAGGAAAGAAAGGGGGATAGAGATTTGGAAAGAGAATTAATGTATGTGGACAGATAGCGGCTAATCAGGAAAAATTCAGATTTATATATTTTTCCTTTAACGTTTGACAGTAATTTAAGCGTTTTAATTTCTCAACAAATTAAACTTGGAAATAAAATATAATTTAAATATGAGATCAATAATCAAAAAATATTACTAATATTAATATTTTTAATATTGTGAATAACAATTAAGGAGGAATATTTCCTAATTAGAGTCTAAGTCTTCAAATCTAATTTGAAAACTATTTTGAAATGAATCAAGATTTCAAGGTAATAATAAATTATTATCGTTACACTTAATCTATATATATACACATACATACACACATACATATATGAATACATACATACCCCATACATATATGCATATATACACACCACATAAATATCTACATAAATATGCATGCATACACCCGTACACATATATATATACATACACAACCACATACACATGTATCGATACACATACATATACATAACCTTACATACATACATATATATATATATATATATATATATATATATATATATATATATATATGTGTGTGTGTGTGTGTAATTTGGCAGCAACTTTTCTTTCAAACATGTAGTGTTGAATGTTAAAGACAACATAGTCTTACATATTTTCTTTTGAATTTTCTCATATTCTCTAATGAGACTTTTTATTTGAAAATAGTTTCGAAATATGTATTGTCCATACGATGACCTAGCGCTTTCGAACATCATTGTTCATCTTCAGGGTCAATATTTTAGTCAAAAATTTTTTTTTTTTTTTTAAACAAATCTACACACGCACCCATATAAATGTACATACACACATACACATGCTTGCATATAAACATACATACATGTACATATATACACATGCCTGCACATACACACATATATATATACATATACACACATATATATATATACGTACCCACATACACACGTACATACATGTATGCGCGCGCGTGCGTGCAAACAAGCATCCTCACATCTAAATACATGCAAATAACTACTACACACCTACATATACATACACCAACAAATGTATATGCTTGTAATTACCATATGGACACCTATAAATATTTGCCTAATTATAAGGATATATATATAAATATATATATATATATATATATATATATATATATATATATATATATATATACACACATATATGCCTATATACAAATGCATATATATTATAATATAAATTATAAAATTTGTATAGAGAGATATCGGTATTATTTCAAATAGAGATAATTTAAACTTTCATAATTCCCAGGGACAGGTTGACTTTTTTTAATGTAGCTATTTATTTTGAGATGATTTCTGTGTCTGCATTTAAAGATCATCTCATTGTGTTGGTCGAGTAATTCTTCAGGATCATTATGCTTGATTATCAGGATTTTCTCTTTAATGCAAAGGTTACATCTGTCTCTGAAGTTTTTAGGAGTTTGAGCTCTAGAGATAATTCTCCATTTCACCTGTAGGGTGAAGCCGTTTTCCACCAAATCCCAATAGTATTTCCATAGCGCTGTTTGCTGTCTACCGGATTCATTAGTGAAAGAATGGCGATGGTTGTAGAAGCAATGTTTCCAATTTGCAGCAGATATTCCTATATAGCTCTGTTGTTGTTGTTGTTGTTTTACATTCTCTTTGGTGGAGATTGTGGCTTCGTACACCACGTTTTCTGTCACGTAAACTCCTCCCACTGGACATTGAGATTTTACTCTGCAGTTACAGGTAGAATTCTGTTTTTGTAACTAGTTTGCATTAAATTCCCTTTGTAACTGGTTAGTATTAAAATCACCAATGATCTTACTATTGTGAGAATTTGTAATTGTCTTTACATTGTTCTTACATAAGTAACTAATTTTTAGATTCATTTTATTAAAATGTTTTTCAGTAGCTTGTCTTTACTAAAATGTTTATCTATTAACTTTGAAAATTATTTCACTATATTGATGCTTGATAGTTTGCAGAATGAGGGTTGAACAATATAACCTTCCTTTTTCTATTTTCGGGCTTATTGGACATGTTATTATTTGGTTTATCAATATAATTTAATGCCTGTTTGAAGTTACTCTTTAAGAGGGCTTGATTATATCTAGATTTGTTTTGATTAAAAACTGTTGCGTTAGAAGACAGATTGTTTATTCTGGCATTGACTGTGTTCGGAATTTGCTTTATAATTGCTTTGGGAGGATTCGAGTTGATGTTTATATATATGGCAGTTTGGCTTTCCTTTTGAAAGCGTTTGTAGGTGTTATTGCAGAGATTAAATGTAACGTCTAGGAAATTAACGATTTTTAAGTTGAATGATATGTTGATTTTAAATAGCAAAATTTTGAAGGCCTGAATTATTTTTTTCTGTAGTTTGGATGTTAGAGGACCATTACTATTAGGTATAACAATGAGTCCATCATCTCTGTACAGTCCTACGCTTTGGGGGTCTAAGAATCTACTTAGAATATCTAAAATGTATATACATACTAAATCTGCAATTTGTTCTGAATCATATGCTCCCATGGGAACATCGAAATTTTCATTGTTTTCTTTAATCCAAGTAGAGTCATTAAGAATTAATATAGACTGTCTGGAAGCCATTATAATTTCAATTTCGTCGTCTGTAATTTTAGTATAATTTTTAGCAGAATTTAAGCAGAATTTTCTGAAGGTTTGAAATTGGTGGAAATAAAAAGGACTGTTCGGCGTAAATAATTCATCAAGGCATTTGAATTCCATGAAGTCTTTAAAGTGAAGATTGAGTAGATGCAGTAGTCAATATTTTAGTCTGTTCTGGCTTTTGGTAGACGGGCACATAACTGAATGAATATACAAGCAATTGCGTCTACCCCCTCCTTTTCTACATAGAATTATTAGAAATGGACGCGTAGAAGTCGATAATATCTAACTCTGTGAATGAAGTTTTAGTCTTAGATTTTATATTCTGGAACCAATTAATTGTATCCGAGGAATTTTTCCAAGAGTTTAAGGGTTATTTTTCTAATGTAGTTTTGTTTATTTGTTTAATGATATTTTTAGAAATTAGACCTAACTTTGTTTTGGAAGGATTTATCAGTCTGGATTGCAGATTATTTTGAAAGTTTATGATCTTTAAAAAGTTGGTAGACATTTTTTAGGTGAGTTGTAAACATCTATTCAGTAATATTATATTTATAGGTGAATTTAGCATTTTTTGTGTATAAAGGATAAGAATTTATAGTTTTCTCTTTTTTTATATAAGAGCTAGAGATTTTATTTAGAATTAGGTGGTGGTATTCAGATGGATCAATTTTGTAGATGTTTTTGGATTTATCAGCTCAGATCCATAGTTGTTTTGAGTTTGGGATATCTGTAATGTCTTTTGGGTGTAGGGATTGCAATGCGTTGTATTACTTTTTAAAAGATATCTTTTTAATTAAATTGATATTAATAATTGTGATATTGTTTGTTTATTGATATTATATTCAAATTATATTCATTTCCTAGTTTAATTTGTTGAGAAATTAAAATGCTTAAATTACTATCAATAAAAAAATATAAAAAAATATATAAATCTGAGTTTTTCCAAATTAGCCGCTATCTGCCCACATACATTAATTCTCTTAATTTCCCTTTCCAAATCTCTATTCCGCTTTCTTTCCGTACAGACCTTAATTCAACCTCTTATTTCTTACATCTTTTTTCTCTCTATATCGTTTCCTGTGAGATAACTGTTGTAGTCTGTTAGGGGCCAGAAACAAAGACACGGAAAGAAGAAGGTAGATTGAACAAGGGTATTGAAATAACGGAACATATATATAAAATAATAGTGTCATTAGTCAGCAGATAGAAGTGTTCGTCCGAACTGTCAGGTTACACTGTGTCCCGATTGCTTGCTTAGGCAGTCTCGCAGGTTAGTATTTATGAAGAAGGAAGAGTTCATTTTAATGTAGATAGGTCACCATAACGATGACCTATTAAATAAGTCAATGCCCTTACCCCTTTCCTCATTATTAAGTATTGCAATAAAAATAAATTTAAAATGAATTCCTTTCTCTCCCTTCCCTCTCTAATTTCTACCATGTCTGTCACAATCTCATTCCCCACTCTCTATATCACCTTACATCAACTTAATACTAGCCCTCAAAACAAATATATGTAAATTTAAATTCATTTTCTTCACACTTCTTCACCATGTAAGAGGATAAAATCCTGGTAGAGCTCAAACATATACAGGGTGTTCCAAAATGTTTGACCCCATTTCGTAGGCCAATAATTTTGACAATTTTCGTTGGAATGACCTCAGATTTTCACAGCTTGTGTAGAAACGTTTCAAGTTTTTGTGTGTATCGTTTGGCATTTCTATCTTTTCAGGTTAAGAAATGCCGTTCACTTCAAAAGAAAAGGCATTTTGCGTGTTAGAGTAGGCTCGGACTCAGTCACCGAAGACAGTGCAGCGTGCCTTCTTCGCAAATTTTGCAAAGAAGGCACCAACTACAAAACAAATTAGGACTTGGCACCAAAGATTTCAATAAAAGGGCTGCTTATGCATACCTAAATCGCCAGGACGGCCATCAACATCAGAAGAGACAGTGGAGCAGGTTCGTGAAGCCTTCCTGCGTAGTCCTCGGAAGAGTGTTAGAAGAGCAAGTGTGGAAACCCACATTCCACAAACAACAGTTTGGCGGATTCTGAGGAAACGATTGCGATTTAAACCTTACAAGCTGCAGCTCGTTCAGGCTTTGGGGCAAGGTGATAAGCGAAAACGTAAAGAATTTTGTGTTGAAATGCTAGATAAACTCGAAGACGATTTCGATGATCGGCTAGGTTTTAGTGATGAAGCCACGTTTCACACGAGTGGCAAAGTTAATAAACATAATGTTCGCCATGTGCAGAGTCACAGCCGGCGCTCATATTGAACATTTATGAAAATCTGTCATAGAACCAACAAATATTTGTACTTTTTATTGTAAATTTAACCAATAAAACTTATGACCTTCAACATAAAGTGTATTTAGTTTCATTATGATCCATCAAGTAGTTTCCGAGATATGGGCATTTAGAATGGGGTCAACCATTTTGAAACCCCCTGTATATATATATATATATATATATATATATATATATATATATATATATTAATAGATACACATATGCCTACATTTGTAGTGCAACTTAAAGTTTCATGGTTTCCCAAGTCGTCAGGCACAAATGGCAAATGAAGCACTTAAAGTTCTCTCTCTCTCTCTCTCTCTCTCTCTCTATATATATATATATATATATATATATATATATATATATATATATTTAGCAAGTAATAGATCCGTTGGTATATAATCCAGGCGGATTCTAGTAATATCAAATATTAAAACTGATTCACAAAGCAAGCCCAATGTATTTAATATAACACAGCGAAAAATCCACCTCATGTAGATATAGCCTATTTCAACGCAACCTTACCTCAGTCTTCTTCTTTATATATATATATATATATATATATATATATATATATATATATATATATATATATATATAGATAGATAGATAGATAGATAGATAGCAAATCATATATATATGATTCGTTGATTTTGCTTAGACCGAAGAGGGGTAGGAGACTGATAGGACGATGGAAGGGTCGGAGGGGTCACCAGAGTTCTTAAAGACAGGAACAATGGTTGAGGACTTCCAGCAGTCAGGAAAACAAGACTCCTTGAGGCAGTGGTTGTATAATTTAGAGAGGGCAGGCGCCAGTTCAGGCGCGCATTTCTTCAGGACAATGGCTGGTATCCCGTCACCACCAGTAGCCTTGTGGTGATCTAAGTTAGAAATAATGCCCAATACCGACGACGGGGTTATTTGCAATCCGTTCAAGAGGGCCTCGGTTCTGGGAAGGAAATCGGGCAAGGGTACCCCGGAAGAGTCTAGCGTTGAATTGGAAGAAAACTTCCGAACAAAGCAAGGAATGGAGGGTTTGTTATTGTTCAGAACGCTCTTGCAGAGGCGCCAATAATCTTTGGAGCCAAATTTGCGGGATGCAATACGTTCCTTCATCCGAGCAGCAAATAGTGACTTGGCATCGTCGAGGATACGCTTAGACTCGTTACTGGCAGAGGTAAATAGACGTATATTGAAGTCAGACATATCACTACGAAAACGGTGGAAGAAGTGGTTCCTATGGGCAATGGCGGCTGAGCAAGTAGCTGTGAACCAGGGGGAGGAGCGCGATTTGACTTTGAATTTCCCTGCAGGGGATGAAAGCGTCGATTCCAGCTTTAACCCAGGAAGAGAACTCTGAAGCACAATCTTGAATGGGGAGCTTAAATACAGCATCCCAGGGGACATCGCGGAGGAAGTCACGAAACGAGTCCCAGTCAGCCCGTTGGTAGCAGAATGTGGTTCTGGTGGTAGGAGGCTCCTTGCAGGGGGTGGGGCTGAAGAAGATGCTAACAGACACTACAGCATGATCGAAGTTACTGATAGAACAAGGCTGCGTGGCACTACAAGACTCAGGGATGGAAGTAAAACACAGGTCGAGGAGTGAGGCCTTACAGTCACGGTTGTAAGCAAAACGCGTGGGGAAATCGATTATCTGAGTGAGGGATTGAGAGACTGAAAAGTTGAGAGTATGAATGCCTGCGAGGTCGGTAGTAGCGTTCATAAGCCACTGGTTGTGATGGGCGTTAAAATCCCCAAACACAAATATGTGAACGAACGGATGGACAGAGAGGGCCCTATCTATGCTGTCAGAAATGACATCGAGTATTCCACAGTCCTGAGAGGATGGAGAGCGGTAGATAGAGAAGAGAAGAGATAGCCAGAGACACAAGTACGAATGATCCGGCGATTCGAGAGAGCACTCTCTAGCTAGAGGGAGATGGTCTTTGATGTAGACACCCAGGCCATGCATGTGGGTTAGAGAGTATTTTCTGAGGAGAGGAAGGTATCCAGGGATCGAGAGATCAGAGGAAGGGATAGAGGAGTCAAGATTGGTCTCACACAGAGCCAGTATATCCGGGTACTTAGCAATGAGGAAAGATTCAACGCTGCAGAAGTTGGTTCTAATGCCACGGATGTTGGAGAAGGAGATATTTAAAGGTTTCGGTGATTTTTGGAAGGCTGGTTTAGGTTTATATTTTTGGTTTTTGTAATTCATGTGGATAATTGGTGTTAGAAAAAGAGAAGGCCTGAGTTAAAGGAAGCCGACGGTTATCACCCATGACGCGGGCAGAGAAGGGGTTTGGCACAGCCTGAATCATAATGTGGCCTCAGGGACACCTATCCATGTGCGACATGGCACTACAGACACCCCGATATTATGCAACTGTTGATCAGAGCGGCCGCTCAAGACGCTACGCAAGAGTTAGGGCTCCTAACTACCAGTCGGAAACAGCAACCAGGGAACTGTCAACCGTGTACCCTCAGAATGAAGGTCCAATAGCGACGGTTAAGAAAAAGCAAAAAAACAAAAATACAAATAAAAAAATAAAATAAAATAAAATTTTGAAATAAATTAGAAATTACATATACATACACAAGGAAGACGGAATCAAGGGTGGAGTGCGTTCATACTTAAACGGACAGAGAAAATGCTGGAGGGGAGGGCAGGGCGGTCAAACGGCCATTCATCGACCCATCCAACCCCAACAGTGGGCTTGGCTAGCGTGCTATGAATGGAGAATATTCAAATCGACAGCATGAAGAAACGGTCAGAATTCCATGTCGATTTAATATTTCAACCAAACAAGCAGAGAATAGGCCAACACGGAATTGGAAATTAGTGACGAAATATAAGCAAATTCTCAAACATTGTCCATACTTTACACTCAAAAACGGATTTCAGAGTCCAACAGCGACGGTCAAGAAATAGCAAAAAAAAAACAAAAACAAAAATACAAATAAAAAAAATAAAAAAATAAAATTTTGAAATAAATTAAAAATTACATATACATACACAAGGAAGACGGAATTAAGGGTGGAGTGGGTTCATACTTAAACGGACATAGAAAATGCTAATTCTTGGTAGTGGATGCGCACTGCTGATGAGTCACAAATATAGGACGAAACGGGCGTCCAGTGCTTTCTGCATTCTGTTGAGGTTTCAGACTCGATGAATTACTTAATTATAATTATCAAATCCTCCTAATAATTTCTATCATATATATATATATATATATATATATATATATATATATATATATATATATGGAGAAAACAACTGAAAAGTTGCAAATTAAAAGACAAAATTGAATGTTTTTTTGTGAAAGTATTTATATATATATATATATATATATATATATATATATATATATATATATATATATATATTTGATATTTCACATATGCCCCGATCTTTCGTCAGAAATTAATTGAATAACTGTATTCAGAAGTTTTTTTTCAAGTAGGGTCCGTCGCGTGACGCGGACGTCACGTGATGTGGAATGTAACTTTGTTTGAATATTTCTAACGTAAATCTAACGATGATATTTTAGATGTTGTTTAAAAAGGGTTTTTTTAAACTATATCTAAATAAATTTTTTAACTATTGAAATATTTATACAGATTAAAAATTCCCAAGTCTTTGTTTAACCCTAGTTTATATGTGTCTAATTTTAAAATCCAGTATTTCTCTTTTTTTTCTGCGTGTGTATGTGGAACTAAAATCGGAATCTATCAATAAACATTTACTGTTGTCTAATGAGCGTCTTGATTGATTAAAGTGTTCAGCTATGGGGGAATAAGGATTGTTTTGACGTATGGTTAGTTTATGATTGTTGAAGCGAAATCTAAAATTATTTCCAGATTCACAATTATATCCACTATTGGGACATATCAAGAAAGTATACGTGGCAACTCATTACGCTATATATATATATATATATATATATATATATATATATATATATATATATATATATATATATATATACCCAAGTTTGGGATTGGTATATACGGAGTGAATTCCAATAACCAACAATTACTATTCTTTAAAGAGTGCTCAATACAGATATTTTGATTTGTATGCGTATGTGTGAATGTATAATTATATATGGAGGTGGTTATTTACTTTTGTCTGTAATGTGTCGAAAAAAATTAAATATTTAAAAATATATATATATATATTTATATATATTTATTTGTTTAAATTTTATCTATATATATTTGACCAGATTAGTTATATTTCAAGTTAAAATTCATTTAATAACATATTAAGCCACGAATATATTCACTTTTAGCTATGACATCTGACCGTCTAGGTCATAATGAATGTGGATGTATGTGCCTGTGTGTATTGATGTCTATGTGTAAGGAAAGTGCATTTGCGTACGTGTGGTTGTATGTGGTGTAGATTTTTTTTTTTTTTTTCAAGGGTCGTGTCTCGTCACCGTATTTTATGTGTGTGTATATATCTAAATATGTCTGAGCGCTTATGTATTATAACCTGCGTATGTTCGAATGATTTCGCGTGAGAGGCGACTAACATGTTGAAATGAAACTAAAAGTGTATACATTTCTGTCTGGGGTTCTCAACATCCCTTTTAACATAATTTCAATGAAAATATAAATTAAATAGCATATATATCTTTTATTTTTATTTTTATATTTTTATATTTTTTCTCCTCGGTAATTCTACAATTTAAAACTGAATAGAGATTTGATTTAGATTTCTAAATAGGTAATTTTTAATTTTTTACTTTTAATTTTAATTTCAAATTTTATAAATCTTTTAATATCTATGATAACCTTGCTTAGTTGTCAAATTTTTCGAATCATCCTATACTTGTATTTTGATTGGTCATTCTAGCTTATGTAACAGCGTTTACTCCTAGCTAAGGATCGTTGATTAATTTGAAACTTTTAAAACCATTTATTCTATATTCTACAGCATCACTTGATAAGACACCAGAAGTGTTGAAACAAAATGGCTATTTTTGTCGTGATTTTATAACATATTTATGTTGTAATCTTCAAATAAATAATTATATATATATATATATATATATATATATATATATATATATATATATATATATAAAAGAGTAAAAGACGGAAGAAAGAGTGAGAGACAGATGTAGAGAGATTTTTCATTTGGTGTATGTGTATCTCTATTGTAAGTATGGTGTGTGCGTTTGTGTGTGGAGTGTGTGTGTTTGTGTGTGGTGTGTGTGTGTTTGTGTTGTGTGTTTGCGCGTGTGTGCGCGTGGTGGGTGTGTGTGGTGTGTGTTTGTGTGTGTGTGTGTGTGTGTGTGTGTGTGTGTGTGTGTGTGTGTGTGTGTGTGTGTGTGTGTGTTTTAGTGAGCTCACGTCCAGGCGCCTTTTCCACATAGGGAGAATTAACCAAATATAAGTTGATGACTCTTTCGGCTAGAACATCTCGGGACTTTGGTTTGCATCACGTTCTCCTTAATTCAATCCTGCTGCGTCAGGCGGAAGTTGCTCTCGCTTGGGATTACTTCCGGTGCTGTCGCCACTGCACGCTCTGCGGTCTAAACAGTGTCCCATTGCATGGATCACATCTCGCTGTCCAACAGCGTTTCCTGAACAATTTCTTCCGTGCCGAATGACGCGTTCATCTGCGATCATTCTCTTGTTCCCGTAACGGCCGACGATCCAACCATCAGTCCGATTTCGCATCTTGGATTTAGTTAATTAAAGCAAACGACTCAGACTTAGATACAATCAAATTGAATTGCTTTTTTGTTTTAGATTAAACTTTTATTTAAACTTGCCATCCTGAAAGCTTGTCGGAAACGGTTACGATAGTAATGGGATCACAATCAATCTGCTTTTGTAGTTAAGTACTTAGAAAGCGTAGGCATGTTCAAGGACAAAGCAAATATTATCACAGATATTATAACTCGAGGATTGCTTGCCTGCTCTGAAAACCAGCGTTGGGGGTAATAGTTTTTACCTGTATTAAAAAATCATTGTCAATTTATTTTAATCGGAATCACCCCAAGCACGGGAATAATGCCAATAAAACACAAGGTGTTACAGGAAGAATTAATAACAGAAACAATACTAGGGGTTTAATAGGTATGGAAGAATTAGGAACAGAAATATTAATAATGAGCGGTAAGAGGAAAGAGTAAACAGGAGGAGAGTAGATAACGATTGACATTACATTTAAAATGTTGCTGATTAAAGTTGGCTGGGAAGCACGGAGTCAGAAGGGAGATTCACAAGGAAGGCAGTAAAGCCACTAAGACACAATGGGGTTACTAGGTGTGGATGAATTAGGAACAGAAACATTAATAATGAGCGGAGAGAGCAAAGAATAATCAGCAGGACAGTAGATAGCGATTGACATTACATTTAACTTTTTCAAGATTAAAGTTGACTGGAGATCATGGAGCCGGAAGCGATTTCCACAAGCAAGGCAATAAAGCCACTAAGACAGAAGGGGTTACAGGGTATGGAAGCATTAAGAACAGAAACATTAATGATTAGCAGGAGAAGAGAATGATCAGGATGACAGTAGATATCGATTGATATTGCATTTAATTTTTTGCAGATTAAAGTGACTGGAAATCATGAAGCCGGAAGAGAGTTCCACAAGCGAGAAGTGTGAGAGGAGAAACTGTTAGCATAGAACTTACGCCTACATTACCAGCTGAAATATAAATTGGTGAGATCTCGATGCCAGTCTAGTACCGCGGTGGGAAAGTGATTGCAACCGTGGCGCCAGATCAGGACGAATAATATTGCAGATTCTTCTTTGTAATTTATCAATGAATCTCCAAGTAAATAGCAGGTGCGCCGGAACATTTTTGTAAGCAATATTCTAAACATGGATGAATGGTAGATTCATAGATATGATTCTCCGGAGAAAAAAACTATCTTGCCCAACATAGTGGCATCTTTATTGCCATATTCACGACCTTTCGAACGTTGTAGGCTCCGTACTTCTTCAGGATCTGCCTATAGTTCTGCGATAAGTTATTTTAACTATTCACACTATTTACATTGTTCGGACTGTTGTCTTCATCTTTATTTTCATATACTGATGTTTCAGTCATTGTACGCTCTGGTCTTCTTCAGGATTTGTATATATTTCTGAGATGAGTTCTTGTAATTATCGTTTCGGACAGTTGTTCCCTTCTTTATTGTCTAACACGACACAGGGAACCAACTTTTCTAACTGCAGACCTAGCAATAGATTCAATATAAGAGAAGGCCTAATGAGTCAGTGTTTGGGAGGTTAGCATCAGCCATGCTGATGGAGAACAGATTCCTTTAGAGTATGTGATAGATTAATGTTTATCTCGTTGCTATAGATCACAAAAGCGTACATCGGCCGAAACGTCATTAACATGTCAATGAAAATCAGACAACAACCCTAAAAATGTAAATAGTTACATTACCTCATCTCAAAAATATAGACAAATCCTGAAGAAAGACGGTGCGTACAACGACCGAAACATCGTGAATATGGCAATAAAGATGAGGACAACAGCCTGAACAATGTAAACAATGTAAAGAGTTACACTAATTCATCTCAGATATATAGACAGATCCTGAAAAAGGACCGGGTGTACAATGACCGAAACGTCCTGAATATGACAAAAAGGATGAGGACAATAGTCAGAACAATGTAAGTAGTGTAAATAGATACAAAACATCATCTCAGAAATATAGACTGATCCTGAAGAAGACCCGAGCGAGCAACGGCTGAAACCTCGTTAATATGACAACGAAGATGCGGCAACAGTCCCAACAATGTAAATAGCTACAATGTCTCATCTCAGAAATATAGAGAAATCCTGAAGAAAATCAGAGAGCACAAGGGTCGAAACGTCATGAATTCGGCAGCAAAGATGAAGACAACAGTCTGAACAGTGTCGTCGTCATCAGCATCCGTCCGTCTCGAGAGACGATGGAGTAGCGCGTTGCTTCTACGAGCCTGGGCAGGATATATGGAGAACGAGGGCTGCCCAGACGTCTAGTCCCCCCACTTTCGGCCTTGCTAGAAAGCCCAAAGGAGAGGATAAACCAATACAGTTTGGTACCAACGCGGCTGCAGGAGTTGCCGGAAGGTTGCACAAAGTGCCGTCCATCCGCCTTCGGGGCTCCACTCCGGGTTTGAATTCACAGTTGTCCTTTTCCTAGACCAGTTGTCATCCATGGCTATAGAACCCAGTCTGTTCTGCTATTTACCCATAGCTGAAGGGAGAAGAACAGGATTCACACCTTTCCCAAGGGTAATAGTACGTAAGTGAATGTAGTGGATTCGACTGGAATTCGAACTCGGCTCTCCGATTCCTCAATCCAAGCCGATTACTCCACCGTGCCTGAAGTGTAAACAGTGTAAATACTGAGTAAAGCCTCGCGTCTTAGCGGTTTTATTGCCTTTTTTCATGGAGGGGGGGGGGTGATTTTTATTTTTAAATTGGACCTCCCGACCTCAGACGTCGAAAATGGCGTGAAGTTTTCAATTTTACTCTGTCTTACTTTCACGAACTCCACCCCCCTTTTTTTTGCCAATAAAATCTTTTATTTACCAATTTGTTGACGTATCCTTATCGAAAAACTGTCGGGATGTTTACACATAGTGATAGTGCGTGTTTTTTTTTCTTGGGGGGGGTCGGTTGGGGATGGGAGGGTATTTTTATTTTATTTTTTTCATATTTATTCATTTTCTTTCTTTTATTTTTATTTTTTTTTTTTTCCCCCACCCTTATTTTATCTGATTTCCTTGCTCCTCGGGTTTTCCCCTCTCCTCACCCAACCGGCAACTAATTCCAATTTCTCGATGGAAACAAATAACATTTGACTCCAACAACCTTCTTTATTTAGGCTCCGTGCCCTTTCAGAATGTAAAATGAGCAAAGCCCTCCACAGCATCCCATCTTTCGTTTATTCCAATAACTTTTCACTTGCTAAAATGTGATAGACGCTTTGGCGATTATCTCACTTTTTGATTCATGACTTACGAAATAGAATATTTTTCCCGCAGTAGACAGCAGTAGACTGGTTGGCAACCAAGGCAATAGGACGCTTTGCCCTCCCTATTTTCCTTCGTTTAATACTTTTGCAGCTGACACCCGCAATGTACACAGAGTAAAATTATCCTCATTCACTTAGTATTCCATTAGCAAGGAGGAAGTGCCACTCTTATATCATCTTCCCTAAAATACCCAGTTCTATGTTCTCCCGATTCATAAAACCTTAACGTCTAGGGTTGGGCGTTATATTTCCTAGATATTCTCATAATTTGCGCTTGTAAAAACATTTTCTTACTGACTCGGAATTGTTAATATGAGGGCCGTGTTCTAATTCCCATTGGGTTCGTTATATTTCGCTTATGCAGAAATAACCTTGGGAAAGGCATGTAGCCGCATCTCCTCCCCCAGCTATGGGTTAAATAGTAACACTTTTATCATTAAACCATTATTATGTTAAACCATAATTCTTACAGTCTAAAAATATTTTCTGACTTTAAATAACCTGCAAAGGGTTGATAAACCGTAAAAATCGAATCAATGAAATACTGATTAACTGCACAGGTATGTCTTTTTAGATTTATTTACATTCTCTGGGATAGAGAAACTATCGTGGCCGCAAAGTGAGCGATCAGTTTACATACTGGTTGTAATTTAGAATCGATCTCCGATTTTATATCCACATCATAATTGCTTGTTTGGTCATCAAATTCTGATTCCGTATCAATCCACCACCTCTCCCCCACCTACGGGTTAATTAGTAATTTAGTATGACGTAATCATTATTATCTTAAAAATAATAAATTACTAAAAATATTTTCGGGCTTTAAATAACCTGCAAAGGGTTGATAAGCCGTAATAAACGAATAACTCAGCAAAATACTGATTACCTTCGCAGGGATGTTTTTTAGATTTAATTAAATACTCTGGAATATAAATGTATAGAAACTACCGTGGCAACAAAGTGAGGGATCAGTTTATATATTGATTGTCATGTAAAAATGATCCCCCATTTTTTATATCCACATAATTTTTTGTTTATCAAATTCTGATTAGATATGAGTCCACCTCTTCTCCCTCCCGCTATGGGTTAATTAGTATGACTAAACCAATATCTAAAAAAAAAATCTTACAATCTAAAATATTCTCCGGCTTTAAATAACCTGCAAAGGGTTGATAAACCGTAGAAAACGAATCAATGAAATATTGATTAGCGACACAGGCATGTTTTTCAGATTTATTCACATTCTCTGGAGTATACATCTATAGAAACTTATGTGGCCACAAAATGAGGGTTCAAATATCGATTGTATTATAGAAGTGACCACCGACTTTATATTCATATTATAATTTCTTGCTTGTTTAACAAATTCTGGTTAGCGATGAATCATTCTCCCCAGCTATGGGTTAAATACTAAAATTTGTATCCTTAAACCATTATTATCTCAAAACAATCCTACAATCTAAAAATATTGTTTGGCTTTAAATAACCTTAAAAAGGGTTGATAAGCCGTAAAAAAGCATTAATCAATTCTCTTTTTATGTTTATACATCATTGAGGAACTTTCTATCTTGAGTGCCTCTGGGGACTTGTGTTGGGGGAACATTTGTAACAAAAAAAAAAGGTGTGTTACTCGCTGATGCACCTTACTTCTCTTGTTTTCGGTATTTTTAGTATGCACATTCCTGTGCATGTTAAAATCTTCTTTTCCCAGTATGTGTACCAAAATATTTCATCGTCTCTTTATAACTGGAATTATCAGCTTCCTTGAAGTAATTTTATGAAAATATTTTTTTAGCCTTAGTACGTATAGTAACCACTGATAGAACCACATCTCCCCGTTCTTCATTTGCGAGAAAGTTGTCTAGCATTCATTGGAGGTTACACATTTAAAGAATTTCAGAACTCTTTTTGTTTCTAAAGAAAGTTTCACATCGCTTAAATCGTTCCTTAGTTTCTGGAAGGCATATCTAGCTGTTAATATTCGGATTCGGATTTCTGTCAAAATTAATGTCATCTGCTACCACGTTTCTCTGTGATTTAATATTATGTTGGTGGAACTTTTTAAGGTTTTCAATACACGGCTCACACCTTAAGATTAACACGCTTGGTTGGTTGTTTTTTGTTTAGCAAGCTTCACGCTGTTCTATCGTTATTTCTATGGAAAGTTCTCAGACCAACTACATTCCCTATTACCACATTTACAGCTAAGACACGCTATGCCACTCCTGTTGTAGCGAACTACCCAAATTCCCTACGTATTCCAATGGTGACAAATAAGTTCCATTCGAGCAGCTTCTTTCCGCGAATCAGTGCTCTGTGGGACCGACTCCCAAGAGGATGCTTCCCCGATCACTACAATGTTAACCTGTTCAAGTCGAGGCTTAACCTTTATCTTCCCCACATATCCACATAAACTGTACCTCTTCCTCTGTAACCCTCTACCTGCTTTGTGGAAGCGACTCCCAAGAGGATGCTTCCCTGATCACTACAATCTTAACCTGTTTAAGTCTAGGCTTAATCGTTATCTTCCCCACATATCCCCATAAACTCTGCCTCTTAATCTGTAGCCCTCTACCTGCTTTATGGAACCGACTCCCAAGAGGATGCTTCCCCGATCACTATAATCTGACCCTGTTCAAGTCTAGAGTTAGTCGATGTCTTCCTCATTTTTTTTCTAGCTAGATGCTTCCTCTGTTGCTAAATGGTATGTCACGTCAGGTTCCGTATAGGATACAGGTTCGAATCCTGTCAGAGGAGATATATTTTCTTTTAGATTTCTCAGACATTCAGTCCGGTAAATGTTGTTAATACTGTTTATTATAAAACAGAGAATTTACTTAAATATTTGTATCTGTAAAAAGAATGTATAAACATAAAAATGTCTTTAAAATAATTGTCGGACTTTGTCCATTTCATAATGTGTGATGTCATTTGTTTACATTTGGATACGCATCGAGCAGATATGAATGTACGTGAGAGATTCATGGAAGATTGAAGTTTAAAGGCAGTAAATTCGACCTTGCTAACGGAACGCTCCGCTGTGGCCCAATCGGTTACATGCACGTCAGACTATATGACAGTTCTGTATAGAATACAGGTTCGATTCCTGTCGGAGGACACATATTTTCTTTGAGATTTTTCAGACTTTCAAGCCGGTAAATGTTGTTAATACTGTTTATTATAAAACAGAGCATTTGCTTAAATATTTGTATCTATAAAAAGAAAGTATAAACAATAAAATAATTGTCGGGCTTTGTCCATTTCGTAATATATTAACATGAATCTATACATTTCTAAATTCGAATTAATTGTAAGAATTGAATGAATTTTAATTTGTAATTCAGAATCTGCGTTAAATCAGTTTCTCGATTTTAAAGAAAGTTTCAATAAAAAAAAAACTAAAAAAAAATTAATACGTAGTACGTTTAGAATTTATTTTTAAAAAAATGATAAATTTGTTATTAGGGTTGAACTCTTATCACGAAGCTGATAATCGATTCATACATACCCCCACAGCAACCCCTGGATTCAAATTGATTCTAAATTATCGCTGACTGCATCGTAAGTCTCTCTGAATATTCACAACAACAGGAGCCGGTTTTAGTGTAATTATAGTGGTCAGTATGACGCCATCACATCATTCGATCGATCCGTACGTGTTGTCATTATCAAGCAAACAAAATAAGAAACTATTGATCACATCTTCGATACGAGGCTTTAGATAACCTGATATAAGAAAAATATTTTTCTTTAGAGGCGTCGATATTCATGCGCGTTTATTTTAGCCCTGGTTTACAAAGCAGAGAATTGCAGACAATGGAGTTAGCAGATATATTGAGGGTCGATAAATTTAGCTCAACACAGTCAAGGATATTGCGATATTGAAATAAAATTCAGCAGAAAGAATATTTACCTCGCAGGCCGTTGATCGTAAAATCACGAACAAGAACAGAAAATGTTGATAGCGGTAATGCTGATATTCGCTGTCACCTTATAAGACGAATCGGCTTACGGCCACATCACTATGAAACACTGGTACCCGTACGGTCATCGAAGATAAGCAATATCGAACTTGGTCAGTACCTAGATGTTGTAGAGTAGGTGAACACCACCACAAGATGGATTGGTCTAAGACTGTTTAAACAGTACACTGTCTTACTGAGGGAGGTGGGACCCAGACGAGACTCTGTCCTCGGAACGCCCCACGTAAAAAACTGGCCTTATTCCACTTCCAGCCTTGTAGCGAGGTCTCGGGTAAATACCGAGGAGTTAACGATTACAGTTAACTCTGCTTCGAAACTCTCTGCTTCAGGACAGAGAGGAACCCAGACGAGGCCATGCCGAAGGGCAGTGTCTCGTCAGGGGAGGTAGATAGCCAATCGGCCCCGTGAATACGGGGTCTACGTGCAAATTTTGCCCGAGCATAAGGACTCGGAAAGCCCCTACGTAAAAGACCGGCTTCGTGCCACATCCCGTCTAGCGGAGGTGTCTCAAGAAAAACCGAGGAGTTAACAATTTCAGTTAAAATACTGGCCTTGAGCCACATCCCGCCTTGTGGAGAGGTCTCAAGAAAAACTTATGAGTTAATAATTACAGTTAACTCTGCTTGTCGACTCTCTACTTCAGGGCGGGAGAGGAACACAGACGAGGTTCTGCCGAAGGGCAGAGTCTCGTCTGTGGTGGTAGACAGCGACCTAACGCCGTGTATACGGGGTCTTCAGATAATTTTTGACCGGGCCTACGGGCTTGGAATGCTCTTCGTACAAACAAACAAAAAACTGTTCTTGTGCCACATCCTGCCTTGTGAGTAGGTCTCGAGAAAAACTCGGCTTGTCGG
Source organism: Acanthosepion esculentum (assembly GCA_964036315.1). Classification (NCBI taxonomy): domain Eukaryota; kingdom Metazoa; phylum Mollusca; class Cephalopoda; order Sepiida; family Sepiidae; genus Acanthosepion; species Acanthosepion esculentum. The sequence goes on along the minus strand of OZ038519.1, from coordinate 5,836,329 downwards.
CTTTCTGCCTTAGGGTGGAGAGGAACACATACGGGGTTATGCCGAAGGGTAGAGTCGCGTCTGGGAAGGTGGACAGCTACCTGACACTGTGTATACGGGTTCTACGGGTAATTTTTGACCTAGCCTACGGGCTCGGAAATCCCACGTAAAAATACTGGCCTTGTGCCACATCCCGCCTTGTGGAGAGGTCTCGAGAAAAACTTATGAGTTAATAATTACAGTTAACTCTGCTTGGAGACTCTCTGCCTCGGGGCGGAGAGGAAACCAGACGAGGTTATGCCGAAGGGTAGAGTCTCGTCTTGAATGGTGAACAGCTACCTGACACCGTGTTTAGGGGTCTACGGGAAATTTTTGACCGAGCCTATGGGCTCGGAACACCCCAAGTTAAAAACGGGCCTTGTGCCACATCCCACCTTGTGGAGAGTTCTTGGGTAGTTAACGATTAACCCTTTATTATATTAGTCTGCTCACCATATTATTCTCCTGAAAGAATTCCTTCTTATTTTCTATATGCGCGTCAACCTTTCCTATTTAAGACACAACACTAGAGGAAGTGAATACCACATTCTATAAGTTTAGATGTGCGGTTAGTATAATGGGCTTACGATGGCCAAAATTAAGCAACGTTCAGCCTGGCCAGTACCTAGATGGGTGACAGCTTGCGAATACCAGTTGCTGTAAGCTTTGATGTCCGGGTAGTATAATGGATGTTATGACATATCACGTTGAAACACCAGTTCCAATACGAGGATCAAAGTTAAGCACCGTCGAGCCTGGTTTGTACCTAGATGGGTTAGTGCTTGGGAAAAACCAGGTGCTCTAATCATTCATGTGCGCGTGTTATCGTGGGATAATAGGCTTATCACTTTGAAAGATCGCTTCGTGTATTATCAATAAAGTTAAGCAAATCAAACTTGGTTAGTAAGTAGATGAGTAACCGTTTCGGAATACCAGAATCATTTAAGTTTGGATGCGTGACTGGCTAAGAATTGTTATTTGGAGAACCGAGTTCCAATTCCAGTCGGGTTCGTTATATCACTTAAGCAAAACTTAATTAGTATGAATTGTATATCTTGTTTCTGTACAGTTTCTACCACTTTATTTCCTAGACATATGGGATATGATAATCATAAGCATGTTCATTTTTTATATATATATATATATATATATATATATATATATATATATATATATATATATATATATATATATATATATATATATATATATATATATATATATATATATATATATATATATATATATATATATATATATATATATATATATATATAAAAGTGAACATAGAAGTCAACACTTAGAGGCGACAGTCTGTTTCATGCTAGTGCAATCGTCAGTTGCCTGACGATTGCACTAGCATGAAACAGACTGTCGCCTCTAAGTGTTGACTTCTATGTTCACTTTTATATTTACACACGCTCTATCTCTGATATTGAGCACTTTATCCCATAAATATACCACACTTTAAGACTATATTTGCGGTTAATCTTCTTTTTAAAATATACTTTTTCTCTCGTTGTCACAACTATAACCTTTTCCGTATATATATATATATATATATATATATATATATATATATATATGTTTATATTTTTATGAATGGTCTATCAAACATGGCGATATGTACATGGATTTTAAATTATTTGTTTGTAAATTTTAGTCATATGTAATTTCATATATATATATATATATATATATATATATATATATATATATGTATCTATGTGTCATTCGTAGACATTACTGTTTCGCTGTATCACAGCTCCTAGACAACCGAATGGCCGGGTCGAAACCCACATAATGCAGAATAATCGAAAATGCCCTCATATGGGAGAATAAGCTTATTTCGACAGACGCAAATATAATTCGTCCGTCTTATCACCCCGGTAAAGACTATTTATATTACTAAAATCCACTTGGATTTTATATATATATATATATATATATATATATATATATATATATATATATATATATATATATATATATATATATATATAAAATCCCCATCATGTCCCCTCAGTGATCTACACATTCAATTGTGGTTGTAGTAAAAACTACATAGGAAGAACGACCCAGCGATTGGATTGTAGGATTAGGCAGCATGTCCCATTAAGAGTTCTGAATCCGGAAGTCCGTAAGAGTCAACTGGTGAATACTTCCGGTTCAGCTATTACTGAACATCTGATAAATAGCAAGAATTGTGCTATTAATTTTAGTTCGAAATTGTTCACTGGCCAGTTCGCACTCCCTTTTTCACTTACGAGGACTTGAGTCTCTGCATATACGATCAAGGGGACTGTCTCTTTGTAAGCAAGGAGACTGTCTCCTTGGTCTTCATGTTATTACGCTCTAGTGTTCCTTAATCTTTTCCCCCACTTCTCCCATCCCTATTTTCCTGCTATATATATATATTTATTTATTTTTGCGGGAAATTGCGATATTCGGTTAAAATTTTTTTTTTTTTCATACAAATTATTCATTTCATCTTTTAATGTTTTAATTGTATGAAGATTGTCTGTGAGAGTAAAATCTATTTATTATAAAATAAATTATTATGTTCCCCGTTGACCTTGATAAGCTAGGGAACGAAACCGGTTGGTCTGTCTTGTTAGTGGTTTCATCTCTTATTTTTTGATTTTTTCATTTCTCATAATGCCTATTAGGAACAAATTCTTTGTTTTCCTGGCTATTTTTCGGTTCTGTACCTCCCACAATTTTATATATATATATATATATATATATATATATATATATATATATATATATATATATATATATATATATATATATATATATATATATATATATATATATATATATATATATATATATATAATGAGTACTGAATCCTTAAAAATCTATTTACTCTTTATTCTATTGCTCTGTTCTGATATTGAACAGTCTTTGGATTATTGTCCTCCTTGGATATCACTAGTAATTGCCAATCACACACACACACACACACACACACATATATATATATATATATATATATATATATATATATATATATATATATATATATATATATATATAGCGAGAAAGAGAGAGAGAGAGAGAGAGACAGATTTAATAGGCCTGTTAATTAAATTTGAAGAATAAAAAACAACAAAATGATAACGATATTAACAATAACGCTTGATGATATTTAGTATATATATATAAAGATTTAAATTGTTTCTTATATATATATATATATTCTTTCCTATTATTTTAATATATACGTACATATATATCTATATCTATCTATCTATCTCTCTCTCTCTCTCTCTCTCTCTCTCTATATATATATATATATATATATATATATATATATATATATATATATATATATGTTAAAATAGTAATAAAGAACAATGAAATTTCTAATTCACATTTCTTATCATTTATATTTTGTAAAAAACATTGCTATATTACGTGTATATCTACCTTTCTATCTATCTATCTATCTATCTATATATATATATATATATATATATATATATATATATATATATATATATATATATATATATATATATATATATATATATACAAGTTTCATTATATATAACAGACAAGGTCCTTTGATTAAGCTTTTTATACAATTTCTCATGCGATCTAATTTTTTTTCTTTTCAGTACATAAACTATATAAAAACTGTCCAATTGTTGTTTTTTTCCCAGCTCTTCGACAATATATTTCACCATTTTCAAGGTTGAAATATATTAACAGTTAATAAGAAAGAGATTCTTGTATGTACGTATGTATGTATGTATTTATATAATGTTCCATTTTCAGTATTTTTCCTTGGGTGTTGCATTGTTCTGACGGCCTTAGTTTCAAAAGAAATTGTCTCTCCATCTTAATCTTAATCTTTTAATAAAGCTTTTTTTTTTAATTTTAGTTTATATGTCGATGGGGATGCTTTTTAGGGACTATGCGAGGCTAAATCTTTCTCTGTCTATGATATGTTATAAATGTAGCGGAAGTGGTCTGCTGTTTATCAAGAGTTAAATACATACATACATATATATATATATATATATATATTCAGCACCATCACTTGATAAGACAATAGACATGTTGAAATAAAATGGTTATTTTTGTAGTGTTTTATAACATATTTATATAATATTTAAATAAATAATTATATATGCTCTACTCTGTATTGAGCACTCTTTTAAGAATAGTATTTGTTGGTTATTGGAATTTATTCCCTATACACCAATACTATATTTGTGTATATATATATATATATATATATATATATATATATATATATATATATATATATATATATATATATATATATATAGGGAGAGAGAGAGAGAGAGGGGATAGATAGATAGATAGATAGATAGATAGATATTAAAAAGAAGAGAAAACCGCAAACCTTTTTGGTTACAACCTGGATTTAAAAAAAAATAATCATGCTTAATTTTCCATAATTTTTCTACACGGGTTTACGGTCTCGTGACCTTCATCAGGCATAGAGTGGGTATTCTTTTTAATATTCTTTTTAATATTCTTTTCTCTCGTTGAAACAACGATAACTCTTCCTTCATATATATATATATATATATTTATGTACGTATATATATATATGTGTGTGTGTGTGTGTGTGCGTGTGTGTGTGTGTGTATATTTAGGTAGCAATCCTTCTTTTATGCAAGTTTCATTAAAAACGACAGACAAGGTACTACGGTTAAGTTTTTATTTAATTTTTCTTGTGTACGAAAAGAGCTTTATTTGCTGGACAAAGGGTGTGTAAGAACTGTCAAAATGTTTTATTTTTCCGAGCGCTTTCAGCTATACCTTTAGCCATTATCAAGGATGATTTGTTTTTTCTGCTTAATTGAGTGTGTGCATTATGTATATGTCTTAGTGTGTAGTAGGGGTGTTTTAATTTCCAAATACGGTTAGCACATATATATAATGCACACACTCAATTAAGCTGAAAAATCAAACCATCCTTGATAATGGCTAAAGGTATAGCCGAAAGCGCTCGGAAAAATAAAAAAATTGTACTGTTCTTACACACCCTTTGGCCAGCAAAGAAATCTCTTGTTCGTACACAAGAAAAATTAAATAAAAAACTTAACCGTAGTACCTTGTCTGTCGTTTATAATGAAAATTGCATATATATATATATATATATATATATATATATATATATATATATATATATATATATTATGTACGTATATATATATATATATATATATATATATATATATATATATATATATATATATATGTATATATGTATGTATGTATGTATGTACGTATATATATATATATATATATATATATATATATATATATATATATATATATATATAATGAGTGTAGTATGATTTTCGAATATGTGTGTGTGTGTTAAATCATAGTTTATATGTCTACACATTTGTTGGCTGAGGGGTGGAAGTGTGTTTAATCTATGCGACTAATTAAAATGATGAACGAGGTTTTCATCAAATATTTAGACTGGGTGCATTTCAGCTTAAGTTTTTCGCCCACGTTGGGTTTTTATTGGGGGGGATGAGTGGGGGGTATGTTTAGATCAACGGAGTGAAAATGTTGTTTATATATTGTCTATAATTACGTCAGTAAAACGTTGGGACTGGTTTTCGGCTTAACCCCGCTCCGCCACCCCAACACGCCTCCACCGCCACACGCAGACACCCCCACCGCTGGCTTCCGGATAGACAGCGGGTCTGTTGGCACTAATATACGTTCTAAATTGAATGACACTTTTCTTTCGAGTAAAACTGAATTTACGTTGTGGACATGAAGTTGCATTATGATTGTCAGTTTTCATCATCCGATTGAGATTGTGTCGCATAAAATGGCTGATTTTGGCAGGGCAAAAGATTACAAGTTTTCTGGAAAAATCTTCCATTCATATCGATAGATATAATGAAACCGAGATAGATAGATAGATAGATAGATAGATAGATAGATAGATAGATAGATAGATAGATAGATAGATAGATATGAACAGAATAAAATATATAGATATATATAGATAGGAACAGACTGAAATAGATAGATAGATAGATAGATAGATAGATAGATAGATAGATAGATAGATAGATAGATAGATAGATAGATAGAAACCGAATGAGATAGATAGATAGATAGATAGATAGATAGATAGATAGATAGATAGATAGATAGATAGATAGATATGAACCGAATGAGATAGATAGATAGATAGATATGAACATTCAGATAGATAGATAGATAGATAGATAGATAGATAGATAGATATGAACATTCAGATAGATAGATAGATAGATATGAACAGTGAAATAGATAGATAGATAGATAGATAGGAAAGGAAAGAACAGAATGAGAAAGAAAGAAACAAAGAAACAAAGAATGGAAGATGTCTACAATAATAGTCACACCAACAACCGAATCGCGACAGGCGCAGCACTAATCAAGTGTAATGTTAGTTTTAATGGTCAATTTTCACTGGAGCAATAGGTAGATTAAAACATTAGTTTTTGAATTTAGTGATATACTATTTGTGAGTTCAATCCCTGGGCCAGGCAGTATGCAAAACGATAACCTTATAAATTGGCAGTGGAACCAGAACAGTCTAACCCTGTAGATTAAATAAAGGATTCAGTTCAATCCCTGGACAGAACAGTGTGTACATTGATTCATTGGAATCAAGGCGAGCCATAAAAGAGCCATACTAAAAATAAGAACTAGACGACATATCCCTAGAGAGTGGAAAGTTAACAGTCTTACTCTGTAAATTAAATAACGATTTAGTTACCCTGTCAGTTGGCCATATACACCTGATGGTGACCGGAGATCACAACGGTGTATGCATGATGGGTACGCACCCCCCCCCCATATTTTTTTCATGGGTGAATAAAGGGTTCTATTTTCGTATTACAGCTGCTGGTCGGCTGATGATTAAGTAAAAACATGAAACTTTCAGTAGTGGTCAGACGCTGAAATGAGATTCTGATGATACTCAGTCGTGAAACTTAGGTAGGTTTCATCTGGCTCATTAGGATTTATTTATTTTGTATATATATTGCCTGACGATTGCATCTAGCATGAAACAGCCTGTCGCCTCTAAGTTTTGACTTCAATGTTCACTTTTATAATAACACACGCTCTATCTCTGATATTGAGCACTTTGTCCCATAAATATAGCACACCTTAAGACTATATTTCTTCATTTACATACATATATATATATATATATATATATATATATATATATATATATATATATATATATATATATATTCATTTCTTCATATATATATATATATATATATATATATATATACGAGGGTCATTCAATAAATAAGTTGAATCGGTATAAGGACTTCTAATACAGATAGAAGCTTACTCTTTTTTATTTTTTTATTTTTTGTTTTACTTCTTTTTCACATGGATTTAATTTCTTTTGCAGATTTTAAAAAATATTGAGTGTTTGGGCGACTAACAAAGATGACCAACCAAAAAGCATGCTCCAGGATTGAACAGCGGTCATTTATCAAGTTTTTAGTTGCTGAAAGGTGCAAACCAGTTGAAATTCATAGGAGAATGTCAACTGTGTATGGTGCCACATGTTTCAGCCAAAAAATTTCTACAAGTGGGCTAAATTGTTTAAAGAAGGACGGAGCAGTGTTGAGGATGAAGACAGGCCTTGGAGGCCTACAGAAGTGAGGTCTCCTGAGGTGATCGAATCAGTCAATGACCTCATTCAGTCTGACAGAAGGGTGACAGTGGATGGTATTGCAAGGACTTTGAGCTTATCTGTTGGAACAAACGCAGGGGTCATCAGTCAGAAGGAGTCACCTTGCATCATGACAACGCAAGGCCTCACACAGCAGCCCAAACGGTGCAGACCATCAACGAGCTGGGCTGGGAACTGCTCCCTCATGCCTTCTTACAGTCCAGACCTTACCCCTTCAGACTTTCACCTGTTTGCTCCCTTGAAAGTGTTCACGAGAGGCACGAAGTTTAAAAGTGACGATGAAGCCAAAAGTGTTGTGAGCGACTGGCTGAGACATCAGTCCAAAGATTTTTACGCTGAGGGAATACAGAAGGTTGTGCATAGATGGGAAAAGTGTGTGACAGTGCTGGGAGACTACATTGAAAAAAAAAAGAAAAAAGTAAGCTTCTATCTGTATTAGAAGTCCTTATACCGAAAAATTCACCTTATTTATTGAATGACCCTAGTATATATATTCATTTCTTCATATATATACATACATATATATATATACATATATATATATATATATATATATATATATATATATATATATATATATATATATATATATGGTTAATTGTCAGAGTTGTATCAAACCAGGAAGCAGTGGTATTAAAAAGTGCTCAATACACGTGTAAAAAAACGAAACAAAGTAGAGCTTTTAATTTTAAAATTCAGGAAGTTATTTGAATCCGCTACCTTGGTTTCAACCTTACGGTCTCCTCAGTCGATTTTTATCAAATGACTTCTTAACGCTTTATTTTTTTTTAAACTAATGAACGCTATATGATTATTTTCAAAACTAAATAAACAAACTGAGGAGGGGGATGTGAAAAATAAAAAATCAATATAAAAATCAAAGATTTTTTATTTTGATTTTTTATTTCCTTATAGATATATATATTATAAAAGTTAGGTCTACGTTTTATTAATATAAATAATCATATGTTCTTTTTAATATAAAATAATAGATTTCCTTAAAGGTATGAAATTAATTTTTTTTTTTAAGCTTTTTACTCCAGGCAAGGCTGGAAGCCGCTAGCACGCAAGGGGTTACAGAGGATTTGGAGCAAGAGCAGATAGGAGTGATAGAGGAAAGGATGTGGAGAATGATGGTAGATAGATCAATGCAACTGGAGATGTCGATTGACGTTATATTTGAATAGTTAGAGATTATAGTTGTCAGGGAAACAGGAATAGGGAAGGGAGTTCCACAGGCGTGGGGTGCGAGATATGAAGATATTGGAGTAGAAGAGACATCTACATTTAACAGTTTCAACAGTGAAAGGGTGGGAACGGGATGCCAGCCTCGTATGACGCTTGAATTCATGGAGCCTGAGAACTAGCCATTGCATCTCATCGTAGCAATTACCATGGAAGTATTTGTAAAAAAGACAAAGAGAGGCGACGGCAATATGTGTTTTTTAATATAAAAATAATTTTGAAATAATTATATTGTTTTTAATATAAATTATATTACAATAATATCTTTTAATATTGAAGTAATAGTGAATTTGTTAATATAAGATAAAAAATCTACCCTTTTCTTATGATGAGATACCAGAGATAAATCTTCTAAAATATAAGTGTCTGTCTGCTGATATTATCCCCATATCTAGACATCTTCCTTTATCTACTTCTCTCTTTCTCTCTTTCTTTTTATCTTTTCAGAATTTCCGTTTTTCTTTCCCCTTTTTTTTCCTCTTTTTTCTTCTTTTTTATATTTTATTTATTTTAGGCTTCCATTTTCTTTCATTTTATGATCGTGATCGGTTTGAAAATCTTTACGAAGAAATTTTAAAATGTAAGGTGAAATAATGAGGTAATTTTCAATTCATATATATATATATATATATATGTTTGTGTATTTAGGCAGCAATCCTTCTTTCAAGCACATTTCATTAAAAACGACTGACAAGGTGCTTTTATTTAGTTTTTTATATAATTTCTCGTGCGATCTAATAAAGTTTTTCTTTTCAGAGGATAAATTATATAAAAATTGTCCGAATGTTCTTTTTATCCGAGCGCTTTCGGCTATACATTTAGCCATTATCAAGGATTATATTTCAACTGTTAGAATTAGAAATAGTTTGTTATGTGTATGTTTTATAAAGTGATTCATTTTTTTGTTTCAAAACACGGTCAAGATATTATGTCCATGCTCAAAGTTAATATTATTAAGTGTTGGTTTGTTTATTTTTATTAGTAAGGCTTCCATTATTTTTAGCCTTTTTTTGCAAGTGGATGATGCTATTATATTAGTGTTGTCGACAAGTATATTCCGAATAGTGTCCGGTAGGTCTCAATAAATACTTAAATGAGATCTAATTGAGCTATTGTCAGAAAGGTGTAGAGTTAATCTGCGTATTAAACGATTTGTAGTGTGGCCTATATAATTATTTACGAAAGTTGATTCTTGAGGAATACAAATATATATATATATATATATATAATTATTTGTTTAAAAATTATAACATAGATATGTTATAAAATCACTACAAAAATAGCCATTTTGTTTCAACACCTCCGGTGTCTTATCAAGTGATGATGTTGAATGTAGAATAAAGGGTTTCCTTGCATCATATATATATATATATATATATATATATATATATATATATATGTGTGTGTGTGTGTGTGTGTGTGTGTGTGTGTGTGTGTGTGTGTGTGTAAGCACATATGTGGATGTAGATCCGACGGTATGATGAAAATGTGGAAAAGACAAAGCAAAATCCGAATATGTGAGTTTACCGTTTTTTGTTTTTTAAAATAAAAAAACAGTAAATTCACATATTCGAATTTTGCTTTGTCTTTTCCACATTTTCATCATATATATATATATATATATATATATATATATATATATATATATATATATATATATATATATAATTAATGCAAGTAAATGTTTTCTGATTAATGTTACGTCACGACTCCAGACTTCATATGTTCCTACAGATATCATCAGGTATGAAAATATATTTGTTTTTTACATCCAGGTAATAACAGGACAACGAAAGAATAGGTGTAATCCGAAAGATGTTTTTATGAAATGTGTTATTGTTAATTGTAAGAAATTTTAGAGCGTGCGGTCGCAACGTTTAGGTTGAATTTTTAATGAAAGCTTGTAAAAAAATTAAAAAAAGACCTTATGCAACTGGAATTTATAAACAGGGATCATAACATTCATCTACAGGTTCTGGGTTAATGTCTTTTAGTAAATTTGTTTGCGAGGATGGATTCTCGCCATTTATATCATTAACTTCAATATCTGTTTTTTGTATGAATGATTCATATAATGTAAATTGAACTGCATCACATACTTGATATATATATATATATATATATATATATATATATATATATATATATATATATATATATATATATATCCAAATATAAAAGAACGAAGAGTAAGTTTTCAGCGTTACGGAAGTGAAAGATATGATTCGTCAACTGCATTTCTGAATAAAATATTTTAGTAGCATCCTGATTTTCCACCTGATGAAACGTTAGAAAAAATGTTTTTAACGTTGAAACAAGAGCTACAGTTTTGTAGTGATTATGTGCATGTTCATATATACCACTGCCTAATATATATATATATATATATATATATATATATATATATATCGAGAGAGAGAGCGAGAGAGAGAGAGAGATAGAAAGATAGATAATTATTCGATTCAGATAGATAGATAGATAGATAGATAGATATGAAAAGACTGAGATAGATAGATAGATAGATAGATAGATAGACAATTATCCGATTCAGATAGATAGATAAGTAGATAGATAGATAGATAGATAGATAGATATGAAAAGACTGAGATAGATAGATAGATAGATAGATAGATAGATAGATAGATAGACAATTATCCGATTCAGATAGATAGATAGATAGATAGATAGATAGATAGATAGATAGATAGATATGAAAAGACTGAGATAGATAGATAGATAGATATATAGATAGATAGATAGATAGATAGATAGATAGATAGATAGATAGATAGATAGATAGATATGAAAAGACTGAGATAGATAGATAAGAATAGGCTGTTAGCCTTCTCGATATTTGATCTATATATCCCAGGTGTAAATTGTCCAAATCGTGTAACAGCTTTGAACCGTTGTTTCTTAGAAATAATTAAAGATATATTATTGGAATTCTCCGAGGTTTTTATAACACTATAGATCTCTACTTTGAAACATTAGAATGTATTTATCTCTAAGATGGAATTATGATCTCTCTTCCTGTTGTGACGTCCTGATATAGTTTTCCTCTCTGCTTTAGCTCTAACTTATTCACTGTTCTCTTAAAGGTTCTAGAATTGTCTTTGAAGATGGAAGCCAGAGTACGAATATTGGTGTTATTACTGAAGGCCTGATTGATCTTTTTCCTCTCGCCATTGCTCAGTTGAAAAGACATTTTAACCTGTTCTCTTTCTAGCTGAATAACTCAGAGTTTTTCAGTTATTTTTACAACAAATGGTGTCAAGATGGCTAAACGTCTTATCTGAAAACCTGGAAAAGAGAAACTCAATTAGTTTAGTGGATTTTTAGATATTGAACATTTTCTGGGATGTACAATTATCTTATGGTGTTACACGATTTGGACAATTTTGATGTTTTCCCCCGGTGTACTTTGTAAATCATAGCCGAACCATTTCATATCGAATCTTTAAATTTTATCTGCATAATTATTGGACCCAAGGGACGTTCAGGAAATGAAGCATTTATCGTAATCCTGTCATAATGTTTTTTATTTTTAATAATGTAGTAGGGTTGGCAATCAATCAATTAATTCTAAACTCAGATAAATTCTTTTCCAAGCAACAGTTCAAATTAAATTCATTCATTTTTTTTTTAAGCATATCACCCCAAGCAAGCAAGGAGACACACGGGCAAGCAACGGTTTACAGAGACTAAGAACAAGAATAAAGAGGGGGGTGTTTGAGGAATGGATAAAGAGAAGAACGAGGATCAAGATCAAGGTATCAGAAGATGTCGATTGACATTACATTTGAATATTTAAAGATTATAGCTATCAGGGAAGCAAGTAAGGGGAAGGGAGTTTGACTGTTGGGAAGTACGACAGTAGAAGCTGTTGGAGTGGTAGGGGCAGTTACATTTAACCCTTTCGATGGTGAAAGTGTGTGACCGAGATGCCAGTGTCCAGGCTAAGACGATAAACTACGCCCGGGTTCTGGGTAAAACAATAAACTACGGCTAACAGCAAGGCCCCTGATCAGGAGGTTTTGAAAAGCATAGAACCACCTCTTAATTGCTGGTGTTTCCAACTCCACCCTGACCCGGGGTGGTAGCACCTGTTAGGGTCCAAGCTATGGGCGAATAGTTTACCCCAAACTGGTGTCAAACACTATGAAAGTGTAAAAATAGGTTTTAATACCAGCAATAAATTTTTTGAAGGAAAAATTAATACCAGCAATATATTTTTCAGGAAAAACTATTACAGCCAATAGAAATCTTGATATGCCATAAACCAAACCAAACTAAACCAAACAAACCGAGATGCCAACTTAGAAGCACGTTTAATTTCAAAGCAGTTGCCATGAAGATATTTGTAGAAAAGGCCGAGGGAAGCAACAGCACGTCTGTGAGAAAGTGATTGTTGACGAGATGCCAGATCAGGACCTATCACATTGCGTTCAAAGCATAAACAAAGGACGCGAAGGTTTACGGCTACGTCACGTTGAAATAACCTGGTCAGTATCTAGATGGGCGACCGCTTGGGAATACCAACTGCTGTAAGCTTCGATGAGCGGGTGATATAATGGGCTTACGGCCATATCACGTTGAAACACCGGCTGACGTTCGATCAGTTAAGAAACATGGAACATGGTCGGTGCCTAGATGAGTGTCTCCTTGGGGAAACCAGGTGGTGTAAGCTTCGATGAGGCCTGTGGTCTACTGTGCTTATACCAATACCACGTTGAAACAAAGGTTACAGTATGATCACGGAAGTTAAGCAACGTCGAGCATGGTTAGTATCTGGACGGGTGACCATTTGGGAATACCAGGTTTCTGTGAACGTGTTGTATTACGGTCCTATCACGGTTATGGTACGATCAGCAAAGTTAAGCAACATTGAATCTGGTCAGCATCTACATGGCTGATTGCTTAGGAATACCAGGTGTTACAAGTTTCGATAAGGGGATATTATAAAGAGTTAACGCCTATCTCATTGAAACCCTTGTTCCCAAAAGATCACGAAGTTAAGCAACGTAGATACACTCAGTACTTATATGAGTGAAAGCATAGGATATGTGGAAGGTGCTGTTAGATTATTTTAGTTACATTAGTTACAGGGTAAGACGTAAAACTGCATCCATTAGTTATTGTCCTATATTGGGGTATAAACATGAATAGTCCTGCTTTTAGCCCAATCCTCCTCCTGAATAACTCTCAGAATCACTCTGACCCGGTGTGATAATGTCTGTTTTAATGTGTCCCAGCTATGGGTAAAATAACAACTTTTTCTACCTTTTTTGTTGTGATCACAGCCTAAATTTATAATATTGTTGTTAATGTTTATTAACCTAAAGTACTTAACAGTGAACAAATGATATAACTAATTTTTGGGGATATAAATTTTTCATTTAAAAAAAAAATAAAATAAATAAATAAATTTAAAAAAAAATCATTTTATGAATATTAAGAAAAAATAATTATTTGAATGTTGCTAAAAAAATTTTTTTAAATTAAAAAAATAATAAATAAATAAATAAAAAATCCTTTTATTACTACTAAAGTATTTGTTCCATATAAATGTTGACTTTACTTATATTTTGAAAGAAGATTCCATAATGTATCCAAAATGAAGGGGGTGTTAGGTTATTTTGAGTACATTATGTACTAGTGAGCAAACCAAAATGAGCTGACTGATTTTATAGTACACCCATAGAAGATTAACCAATCAGAAGACTAGAAATATTCGACCGATGTGTATAAAGGCGGCCATTTTGTTTTATTTTTCGGAATATCTACTGCTAACCTGTCAGATGAGGAGACCTGCAAAACTACGTTTTCCTAAACTTTCCAAATATCCACTGCCAACCTCTGATATGGAAGACCTTAAGAATTCCTGAATAGCTGCTACTAGACATTGGTGCTATTACATTGGATAAATGACTTCCTACGTCGGATTGCTACATTCAAACTACATTAAACATGTATTACTGGTGCAATCGAATATGGCTTGGAATTGTTAATCGGAGAGCCGAGTTCTAATTCCAGCTGGGTTCGTTATATTCATTTAATATTCCCGCAGTTGGTTGCCATTTGTTTCTGAGATAAACAAGTTACAACGAAGACACCAATACCTTTTACCCTCTGCTATTTGCCTTTGTTCAATAACCTTGCAGCTATGATTCGCCATAGACACAACGGAAAATAATCCCCATTCACTTTAATTACATTGTTCTGGCTGTCGTCCTCATCTTTAGTGCCATATTCACGACGTTTCTGAACTTGTACACTCCGGGCTTCTTCAGGATTTGTCGATATTTCTGAGATGAGGTATTGTACTATTTACACTATTTACATTTTTCGGATTGTCCTCATTATCGTTGCCATATTCGCGGCGTTTCGGCCGATATACCCTACTGCCTTCTCCAGGATGCATCTATTTTTATGAGATATTTTCTGAGGTATTTTAACTACTTACAGTATTTACATCGTTCGAACTGTTGTCCTCTCATATTCACAACGTTTCGACCGTTGTATGCTCCGGCCTTCAGGATTTGTCTATATTTCTGAGATGAGGCACTGTAACCAGTTACATTATTTAAATCGTTCGGATTATTGTCCTCATCTTTGTTGCCATATTCACAACGTTTCGGCCTTTGTACGCTCCGGTTTCTTCAGGATTTGTCGATATTTCTGAGATGAGGTATTGAAATTATTTACACTTACGCATTTGTATTTATTCAACCCCCACAGTACCCAACTATCGCTTATACTGCAACTATGCCGAGCAGACCTTATAGAGTTTCTCTGGGAAACACCGTGTTATCTAGCAGAACCAACAAATTGAACAAGGTCAGCACGTTGAAACCCTCGACGGCTCCCAGTTTTACTCACAAGGCTTGGCTCAACCAGTGCCGCGCGTTAGGATCGACCCTCCAGTCCGATAATGCCAGGAAGGAAACCAGTTTCACCAAAACCTGCACCAGTCATCCATTTTCTATCGCCGTTTGGCTTTGCAAGAGTTATCAGATTTGTGCCGGGTTCGAATACTGGGTTAGTCTATTGTCTTCGCTTCATCATTCTTCTTCAAATTGATGACTAAATTTGCTGCCAAAATTCAGGTTCAGGACAAGAAGCTTCCAGTTTCACCAAAACCTGCTCCAGTCATCCATTCCCTATAAGCGTTTGGCTTTGCAAGATTTGGATGAAGGTGAAAGAAAAATCAGTGTAGAAGAAATTGCCGATTGCGTGAATTTGTTTAGTCATTTTTTAAAATATCATTGTTTAGTGTGTCTACTTTTGTTGTTCATCCAATGTCTATGGGTTTTATTTTTCCATTTGATATGAATGACAAAACAATTTCCATAATATATAGGTTCTTTTCTTGTTGTGTTCTCAAATTCCAAAGACACAATTCAGGTTCAGGACTAGAAGCTTCCAGTTTCACCCAAACCTGCTACCGTCATCCATTCCCTATCGCCGTTTGGCTTTGCAGGAGTTTGAAGGTGGATGAAAATCAATGTAGGAGAAAGTGCCAATTGAGTAAATTTAAGGTGGCCCTCAACTTGTCAGGATGTGACCCACACACTTGATTTCGGGGCCTTATTTTCTGTAGCATATTTGGAATGAAACCGCCAGAATCCAGTTATGAAATTCCAGCGAACTGCCGCTGACGCTATTATAATTCCGAGCGACGCCTTCTGTAACATGTCCAACATGCGTAGCCCTCTTCATCCACTGGTCCAATCGTTAAGATCTGTTGTAATTGTGATCCGCTTGTTCCACCGTTGGAGTTGGTCGCACTTAGTCTGGGCCTTCTTTATTGCCACTAAGAGTCGTCCTACTAGGAGTTAAGAACACCCGACTCAGAATTATTGGACCACACAAGTAAACATCAGAAGTACGCGTATAGAAACATACACGCATAGAAACACAAACATGTATATAGCGTGACTCTGTCGGTCACTGTGCGTTTATCTAAAAATAAATACGCTAAAATTCTCCTTCATCCCTGCCGTGCGCCGACGGCTTAGTGGTAGAATTTCCGACTGACACCAATTGAGTCGGGTTTCGATCCTAGCTAAAATCAACCGGACGTCTCGCCACACTGAAGAGCTGTGATACAGCGAAACAGTCTGTCTGTGGATGACAATAATATATATATATATATATATATTATTGACATATATATATATATAGGGCTGTTCGATAAAAGGGAATCAACTGACTTTTTTTCTTAAAATTTATTCACCTATTGTTTTTGGGGTGAAACTAATTTGTAATCTTACTAATATAAAGACCCCTTCCCGACCACCTAGTAAAAAAATTTACTCACCCTAAGGTATTCTATTGATAATTATAATTTTGGATATAAATGAGATTTAGGGAAAAACTCCGTGCAAAAAAAGTGACTCATATATATATATATATATATATATATATATATATATATATATATATATATATATATATATATATATATATATATATGCAATTTAGTATATATATTATTTATATATTATATATGCGCGGTACTTATTGGAAAGCACTCAATATCAGTCATAGAGCTAATATATTTATAAAATATTCGCTACACAATCCAATATTGAATACAGCAACCAAATGCGTACGTATGTACACAACGACACATATATACGTATATATACCAAGTCCCATACTGTTCATATATGTTTATGTTTGTGTGAGTTCCGGTGTTCGAGCACGTGTGTATGTGTGTGTCAATGAGTGTACGGGCGTGTATGTATGTTTGCATATGTATGAGTGGCGTCACGACGACAATTTTTCCCCCACTTCCATAAAAGCACCGACATACGCAACCCTATTTAAATCCAAAATTTAAAAATTAATCAGTTTGTCTGACGATCGCAAAAGAGTGAAACCAGGGTCACAAACTAACATCAATCCAACTAAATATATATATATATATATATATATATATATATATATGTGTGTGTGTGTGTATGTGTGTGTGTGTATATATATATATATATATATATATATATATATATATATATATATATATATATATATATATATATATATATATATATATATATATCACAGCGCAATTAAACATCTAAAATGTAGTTTTCTATTTTTCATTTTACTAATTACATCTGACGCCGGTGTCGCCGACAACAAATTATGCCACTCGTGACTAATAATCACAAAACATCTTTAATTAACAACAAATATTGTGAAATAGACTTTTCTTAGTTTTACCTTCTATCTTTTTAAATTTTCTAGCAGAGTTTACGTGGAATGAATGTAATATACGCTTTCTCTCTTAAAAAAAGATGGACTTAAGTATCCCTTTACTTTCATTATGAGCAGACTTCAATACTGCAAGTGCTCTATATACAGAGTCTCTCTCCGCCAAAAGTTCTCAATCTTTAAATAACAAAAAATTAGGTGCCACGACAGATTCGTGATATCTAACTTTTAAAATGATTTCCTCGTCATAAAATCTTTTTCTTGAAGCTTTTATTTTAGTTTTTATTTCAAACTAATAGATTAAATTTAATATTTCCAATAAGCAAAACACTTGGCTGCATTTCAAAAACTAATTTAAATTGATTGGAAGGAATTTTTGTTTCGAAATATCTAAAATGTTTGAATTTACCGTCATTTTTAGCAAACTGATATAAAAAATTAAATCTCTTTATTAAAAAAACCTTTCAAAAATAAAATATACTTTCTGAAACTTTATTTGAGGAATATTAGCTGATTTAATGTATAATTAATCTGATCTGAAACAACACAGAAGTGCATTAGATTCTTTATTTATATTGGCAGCTCAATAGTTCCATGATGTTAGATCTTTTATCTCATGCTGTTTCTGGGGGGGGGGGCTTTCACATTAAAAACAATAATTGAAGAATATAACGTGACCGCCTTTTAAGTACTCTGTAATATTGAAGTTTAAGTTAATATTCTCTGTAATCTAATCTTTTATTGAATTTTAGGGAATTTTGATACTAAACTTACTATATTTTCTGATAGTGTCGTGCATTTGCGACCGAATCTATAACATTCGAAACCTTCATACAAACATTTCATTTTTTTAATATTCGAAGTCGTCATATTGTAATATAAATAAAATTGGTGATTTAAATTCTTCAAACAATTCTGTTTTTAGCTAATATAGTCACAACAAATTATCTCTCGGTGTAATTGTGAAGGTTTCATATAATTAAAGGGGCGAAAGACATGTAAAAAGAAAATATTTTACAAAGATTTTCTAATAAAAAAACTTTTTAAAATAATGTAATTCCTTTGTAATAAGGCCTGAAAAGTTCAGTAAACTCCGAAAATTATTTGATTTTAACAAGAATTTCCAAATTAATGCGTCTGTCACTGCAAAAAAAAAGAGGGTAAAATTTGCTATGCTAATTTGTAACACATCCGCTGACGCAAGAAAAACAAGATTTTAATTAAATATAAAAAAAAAACTTTGATTTTTCCTCGTAATAAAAATGTCAATGATAAAACTTTGTTTTCATTAAGTTTGGGGCATTTTTTTAATCAACGTTTGCCAATTTTTAGCGATTGTCTGGGGTTACCCACAATAAATACATTCTTTATTGACTTGAAAACAAGACTAATGGTTGAAATATACAAAAATACAGGGTGACCCCAAAAAACGGGAAAATTTTAACAATCCAATAAAACCAAGAGTGATGGAAGAAAAATATTTAATTCATAGCAATTGAAACCTTAAAACATGCCATTTAAGAAACAATAATGGAATTTTCATTTATTTTAAATTACGTCCTGTAGATGGCGTCCTCCTGTACGAATGCATTCTTGAAATCTGCTGTTGAGATTCCTCATTGACTGCTGCAACATCTCATCTGGGATACTGTAAATTTCATTCTCGTTACTAAAATGGCGAAATGTTTACTTGCTCAAGATCACAGTCACGCAGTGTTGCAACTTGCTCATGTCTGGCAATACGCACTTCAAAAATTCAAGTTTTTTTGGGTCACCCTGTATAAAGACAAGGATGTGTCTTCTCGCCGGGGTTATTCAACTAATACATTGAGGAAATTCTGAGAGATCTAGAAGCCATACTAGGAGACATTATTGGATGTCACAGAGTTGATAGCTGACACAGAGAGAAATCTACAAAAACACTTATAGGGGGTAGTAGAAAAAAAAGAAGATATAAGGTGTAGTAGTTAGCAAAAGTATCAGCCCGCAGTTGGAAGAGCGAAGGAAGCATTTCAGAAGATAAGCAGAAGAAAATTAAAAATTCACGAGAGAAAAGAGTCCGGAACTGTTATGTAATATCAGTCCTCCTATATGGCAGTGAATGCTGGACAATCTCCTCACAGATGAAGAAGAGACTTGAAGCAAGAGAAACAAAGAAAAGAGTACTGAACTGTCATGTAATATCAGTCCTCCTATAAGGCAGTGAATGCTGGACAATCTCCTCACAGATGAAGAAGAGACTGGAAGCAAGAGAAACAAAGAAAAGAGTACTGAACTGTCATGTAATATCAGTCCTCCTATATGGCAGTGAATGCTGGACAATCTCCTCACAGATGAAGAAATGACTTGAAGCAAGAGAAACAAAGAAAAGAGTACTGAACTGTCATGTAATATCAGTCCTCCTATATGGCAGTGAATGCTGGACAATCTCCTCACAGATGAAGAAGAGACTTGAAGCAAGAGAAACAAAGAAAAGAGTATTGAACTGTTATGTAATATCAGTCCTCCTATATGGCAGTGAATGCTGGACAATCTCCTCACAGATGAAGAAATGACTTGAAGCAAGAGAAACAAAGAAAAGAGTACTGAACTGTCATGTAATATCAGTCCACCTATATGGCAGTGAATGCTGGACAATCTCCTCACACATGAAGAAGAGACTTGAAGCAAGAGAAACAAAGAAAAGAGTAATGAACTGTTATGTAATATCAGTCCTCCTATATGGCAGTGAATGCTGGACAATCTCCTCACAGAAGAAGAAGAGACTTGAAGCAAGAGAAACAAAGAAAACAATACTGAACTGTTATGTAATATCAGTCCTCCTATATGGCAGTGAATGCTGGACAATCTCCTCACAGATGAAGAAGAGACTTGAAGCAAGAGAAACAAAGAAAAGTGTACTGAACTGTTATGTAATATCAGTCCTCCTATATGGCAGTGAATGCTGGACAATCTCCTCACAGATGAAGAAGAGACTTGAAGCAAGAGAAACAAAGACAAGTGTAGTGAAATGTTATGTAATATCAGTCCTCCTATATGGCAGTGAATGCTGGACAATCTCCTCACAGATGAAGAAGAGACTTGAAGCAAGAGAAACAAAGAAAAGAGTACTGAACTGTTATGTAATATCAGTCCTCCTATATGGCAGTGAATGTTGGACAATCTCCTCACAGATGAAGAAGAGACTTGAAGCAAGAGAAACAAAGAAAAGAGTACTGAACTGTTATGTAATATCAGTCCTCCTATATGGCAGTGAATGTTGGACAATCTCCTCACAGATGAAGAAGAGACTTGAAGCAATAGAAACAAAGAAAAGAGTACTGAACTGTTATGTAATATCAGTCCTCCTATATGGCAGTGAATGCTGGACAATCTCCTCACAGATGAAGAAGAGACTTGAAGCAAGAGAAACAAAGAAAAGTGTACTGAACTGTTATGTAATATCAGTCCTCCTATATGGCAGTGAATGCTGGACAATCTCCTCACAGATGAAGAAGAGACTTGAAGCAAGAGAAACAAAGAAAAGTGTACTGAACTGTTATGTAATATCAGTCCTCCTATATGGCAGTGAATGCTGGACAATCTCCTCACAGATGAAGAAGAGACTTGAAGCAATAGAAACAAAGAAAAGAGTACTGAACTGTTATGTAATATCAGTCCTCCTATATGGCAGTGAATGTTGGACAATCTCCTCACAGATGAAGAAGAGACTTGAAGCAAGAGAAACAAAGAAAAGAGTACTGAACTGTCATGTAATATCAGTCCTCCTATATGGCAGTGAATGCTGGACAATCTCCTCACAGATGAAGAAGAGACTTGAAGCAAGAGAAACAAAGAAAAGAGTACTGAACTGTTATGTAATATCAGTCCTCCTATATGGCAGTGAATGTTGGACAATCTCCTCACAGATGAAGAAGAGACTTGAAGCAAGAGAAACAAAGAAAAGAGTACTGAACTGTTATGTAATATCAGTCCTCCTATATGGCAGTGAATGTTGGACAATCTCCTCACAGATGAAGAAGAGACTTGAAGCAAGAGAAACAAAGAAAAGAGTACTGAAATGTTATGTAATATCAGTCCTCCTATATGGCAGTGAATGCTGGACAATCTCCTCACAGATGAAGAAATGACTTGAAGCAAGAGAAACAAAGAAAAGAGTACTGAACTGTCATGTAATATCAGTCCTCCTATATGGCAGTGAATGCTGGACAATCTCCTCACAGATGAAGAAGAGACTTGAAGCAAGAGAAACAAAGAAAAGAGTACTGAACTGTTATGTAATATCAGTCCTCCTATATGGCAGTGAATGCTGGACAATCTCCTCACAGATGAAGAAATGACTTGAAGCAAGAGAAACAAAGAAAAGAGTACTGAACTGTCATGTAATATCAGTCCACCTATATGGCAGTGAATGCTGGACAATCTCCTCACACATGAAGAAAAGACTTGAAGCAAGAGAAACAAAGAAAAGAGTACTGAACTGTTATGTAATATCAGTCCTCCTATATGGCAGTGAATGCTGGACAATCTCCTCACAGAAGAAGAAGAGACTTGAAGCAAGAGAAACAAAGAAAACAATACTGAACTGTTATGTAATATCAGTCCTCCTATATGGCAGTGAATGCTGGACAATCTCCTCACAGATGAAGAAGAGACTTGAAGCAAGAGAAACAAAGAAAAGTGTACTGAACTGTTATGTAATATCAGTCCTCCTATATGGCAGTGAATGCTGGACAATCTCCTCACAGATGAAGAAGAGACTTGAAGCAAGAGAAACAAAGAAAAGTGTAGTGAAATGTTATGTAATATCAGTCCTCCTATATGGCAGTGAATGCTGGACAATCTCCTCACAGATGAAGAAGAGACTTGAAGCAAGAGAAACAAAGAAAAGAGTACTGAACTGTTATGTAATATCAGTCCTCCTATATGGCAGTGAATGTTGGACAATCTCCTCACAGATGAAGAAGAGACTTGAAGCAAGAGAAACAAAGAAAAGAGTACTGAACTGTTATGTAATATCAGTCCTCCTATATGGCAGTGAATGTTGGACAATCTCCTCACAGATGAAGAAGAGACTTGAAGCAATAGAAACAAAGAAAAGAGTACTGAACTGTTATGTAATATCAGTCCTCCTATATGGCAGTGAATGCTGGACAATCTCCTCACAGATGAAGAAGAGACTTGAAGCAAGAGAAACAAAGAAAAGTGTACTGAACTGTTATGTAATATCAGTCCTCCTATATGGCAGTGAATGCTGGACAATCTCCTCACAGATGAAGAAGAGACTTGAAGCAAGAGAAACAAAGAAAAGTGTACTGAACTGTTATGTAATATCAGTCCTCCTATATGGCAGTGAATGCTGGACAATCTCCTCACAGATGAAGAAGAGACTTGAAGCAATAGAAACAAAGAAAAGAGTACTGAACTGTTATGTAATATCAGTCCTCCTATATGGCAGTGAATGTTGGACAATCTCCTCACAGATGAAGAAGAGACTTGAAGCAAGAGAAACAAAGAAAAGAGTACTGAACTGTCATGTAATATCAGTCCTCCTATATGGCAGTGAATGCTGGACAATCTCCTCACAGATGAAGAAGAGACTTGAAGCAAGAGAAACAAAGAAAAGAGTACTGAACTGTTATGTAATATCAGTCCTCCTATATGGCAGTGAATGTTGGACAATCTCCTCACAGATGAAGAAGAGACTTGAAGCAAGAGAAACAAAGAAAAGAGTACTGAACTGTTATGTAATATCAGTCCTCCTATATGGCAGTGAATGTTGGACAATCTCCTCACAGATGAAGAAGAGACTTGAAGCAAGAGAAACAAAGAAAAGAGTACTGAAATGTTATGTAATGTCAGTCCTCCTATATGGCAGTGAATGCTGGACAATCTCCTCACAGATGAAGAAGAGACTTGAAGCAAGAGAAACAAAGAAAAGTGTACTGAACTGTTATGTAATATCAGTCCTCCTATATGGCAGTGAATGCTGGACAATCTCCTCACAGATGAAGAAGAGACTAGAATCAAGAGAAACAAAGAAAAGTGTACTGAACTGTTATGTAATATCAGTCCTCCTATATGGCAGTGAATGCTGGACAATATCCTCACAGATGAAGAAGAGACTTGAAGCAAGAGAAACAAAGAAAAGAGTACTGAACTGTTATGTAATATCAGTCCTCCTATATGGCAGTGAATGTTGGACAATCTCCTCACAGATGAAGAAGAGACTTGAAGCAAGAGAAACAAAGAAAAGAGTACTGAACTGTTATGTAATATCAGTCCTCCTATATGGCAGTGAATGCTGGACAATCTCCTCACAGATGAAGAGACTTGAAGCAAGAGAAACAAAGAAAACAATACTGAACTGTTATGTAATATCAGTCCTCCTATATGGCAGTGAATGCTGGACAATCTCCTCACAGATGAAGAAGAGACTTGAAGCAAGAGAAACAAAGAAAAGAGTGCTGAACTGTTATGTAATATCAGTCCTCCTATATGGCAGTGAATGCTGGACAGTCACCTCACAGATGAACAGGAGACTTGAAGCAAGAGAAACAAAGAAAAGAGTACTGAACTGTTATGTAATATCAGTCCTCCTATATGGCAGTGAATGCTGGACAATCTCCTCACAGATGAAGAAGAGACTTGAAGCAAGAGAAACAAAGAAAACAATACTGAACTGTTATGTAATATCAGTCCTCCTATATGGCAGTGAATGCTGGACAATCTCCTCACAGATGAAGAAGAGACTTGAAGCAAGAGAAACAAAGAAAATTGTACTGAACTGTTATGTAATATCAGTCCTCCTATATGGCAGTGAATGCTGGACAATCTCCTCACAGATGAAGAAGAGACTTGAAGCAAGAGAAACAAAGAAAAGTGTACTGAACTGTTATGTAATATCAGTCCTCCTATATGGCAGTGAATGTTGGACAATCTCCTCACAGATGAAGAAGAGACTTGAAGCAAGAGAAACAAAGAAAACAATACTGAACTGTTATGTAATATCAGTCCTCCTATATGGCTGTGAATGCTGGACAATCTCCTCACAGATGAAGAAGAGACTTGAAGCAAGAGAAACAAAGAAAAGAGTACTGAACTGTTATGTAATATCAGTCCTCCTATATGGCAGTGAATGCTGGACAATCTCCTCACAGATGAAGAAGAGACTTGAAGCAAGAGAAACAAAGAAAAGAGTACTGAACTGTTATGTAATATCAGTCCTCCTATATGGCAGTGAATGCTGGACAATCTCCTCACAGATGAAGAAGAGACTTGAAGCAAGAGAAACAAAGAAAAGAGTACTGAACTGTTATGTAATATCAGTCCTCCTATATGGCAGTGAATGCTGGACAATCTCCTGACTGATGAAGAAGAGACTTGAAGCAAGAGAAACAAAGAAAAGTGTACTGAACTGTTATGTAATATCAGTCCTCCTATATGGCAGTGAATGCTGGACAATCTCCTCACAGATGAAGAAGAGACTTGAAGCAAGAGAAACAAAGAAAAGAGTACTGAACTGTTATGTAATATCAGTCCTCCTATATGGCAGTGAATGCTGGACAATATCCTCACAGATGAAGAAGAGACTTGAAGCAAGAGAAACAAAGAAAAGAGTACTGAACTGTTATGTAATATCAGTCCTCCTATATGGCAGTGAATGCTGGACAATCTCCTCACAGATGAAGAAGAGACTTGAAGCAAGAGAAACAAAGAAAACAATACTGAACTGTTATGTAATATCAGTCCTCCTATATGGCAGTGAATGCTGGACAATATCCTCACAGATGAAGAAGAGACTTGAAGCAAGAGAAACAAAGAAAAGAGTACTGAACTGTTATGTAATATCAGTCCTCCTATATGGCAGTGAATGTTGGACAATCTCCTCACAGATGAAGAAGAGACTTGAAGCAAGAGAAACAAAGAAAAGAGTACTGAACTGTTATGTAATATCAGTCCTCCTATATGGCAGTGAATGCTGGACAATCTCCTCACAGATGAAGAAGAGACTTGAAGCAAGAGAAACAAAGAAAAGTGTACTGAACTGTTATGTAATATCAGTCCTCCTATATGGCAGTGAATGTTGGACAATCTCCTCACAGATGAAGAAGAGACTTGAAGCAAGAGAAACAAAGAAAAGAGTACTGAACTGTTATGTAATATCAGTCCTCCTATATGGCAGTGAATGTTGGACAATCTCCTCATAG
Source organism: Acanthosepion esculentum (assembly GCA_964036315.1). Lineage (NCBI taxonomy): Eukaryota > Metazoa > Mollusca > Cephalopoda > Sepiida > Sepiidae > Acanthosepion > Acanthosepion esculentum. Next base: position 5,809,914 of record OZ038519.1, on the reverse strand, counting down.
ATGAAGAAGAGACTTGAAGCAAGAGAAACAAAGAAGAGAGTACTGAACTGTTATGTAATATCAGTCCTCCTATATGGCAGTGAATGCTGGACAATCTCCTCACAGATGAAGATGAGACTTGAAGCAAGAGAAACAAAGAAAACAATACGGAAGTGTTATGTAATATCAGTCCTCCTATATGGCAGTGAATGCTGGACAATCTCCTCACAGATGAAGAAGAGACTTGAAGCAAGAGAAACAAAGAAAAGTGTACTGAACTGTTATGTAATATCAGTCCTCATATATGGTAGTGAATGCTGGACAATCTCCTCACAGATGAAGAAGAGACTTGAAGCAAGAGAAACAAAGAAAAGTGTACTGAACTGTTATGTAATATCAGTCCTCCTATATGGCAGTGAATGCTGGACAATCTCCTCACAGATGAAGAAGAGACTTGAAGCAAGAGAAACAAAGAAAAGAGTACTGAACTGTTATGTAATATCAGTCCTCCTATATGGCAGTGAATGCTGGACAATCTCCTCACAGATGAAGAGACTTGAAGCAAGAGAAACAAAGAAAACAATACTGAACTGTTATGTAATATCAGTCCTCCTATATGGCAGTGAATGCTGGACAATCTCCTCACAGATGAAGAAGAGACTTGAAGCAAGAGAAACAAAGAAAAGAGTGCTGAACTGTTATGTAATACCAGTCTTCCTATATGGCAGTGAATGCTGGACAGTCACCTCACAGATGAACAGGAGACTTGAAGCAAGAGAAACAAAGAAAAGAGTACTGAACTGTTATGTAATATCAGTCCTCCTATATGGCAGTGAATGCTGGACAATCTCCTCACAGATGAAGAAGAGACTTGAAGCAAGAGAAACAAAGAAAACAATACTAAACTGTTATGTAATATCAGTCCTCCTATATGGCAGTGAATTCTGGACAATCTCCTCACAGATGAAGAAGAGACTTGAAGCAAAAGAAACAAAGAAAATTGTACTGAACTGTTATGTAATATCAGTCCTCCTATATGGCAGTGAATGCTGGACAATCTCCTCACAGATGAAGAAGAGACTTGAAGCAAGAGAAACAAAGAAAAGTGTACTGAACTGTTATGTAATATCAGTCCTCCTATATGGCAGTGAATGCTGGACAATCTCCTCACAGATGAAGAAGAGACTTGAAGCAAGAGAAACAAAGAAAAGAGTACTGAACTGTTATGTAATATCAGTCCTCCTATATGGCAGTGAATGCTGGACAATCTCCTCACAGATGAAGAGACTTGAAGCAAGAGAAACAAAGAAAACAATACTGAACTGTTATGTAATATCAGTCCTCCTATATGGCAGTGAATGCTGGACAATCTCCTCACAGATGAAGAAGAGACTTGAAGCAAGAGAAACAAAGAAAAGAGTGCTGAACTGTTATGTAATATCAGTCCTCCTATATGGCAGTGAATGCTGGACAATCTCCTCACAGATGAAGAAGAGACTTGAAGAAAGAGAAACAAAGAAAAGAGTGCTGAACTGTTATGTAATATCAGTCCTCCTATATGTCAGTGAATGCTGGACAATCTCCTCACAGATGAAGAAGAGACTTGAAGCAAGAGAAACAAAGAAAAGAGTGCTGAACTGTTATGTAATATCAGTCCTCCTATATGGCAGTGAATGCTGGACAATCTCCTCACAGATGAAGAAGAGACTTGAAGCAAGAGAAACAAAGAAAAGAGTGCTGAACTGTTATGTAATATCAGTCCTCCTATATGGAAGTGAATGCTGGACAATCTCCTCACAGATGAAGAAGAGACTTGAAGCAAGAGAAACAAAGAATAGAGTGCTGAACTGTTATGTAATATCAGTCCTCCTATATGGCAGTGAATGCTGGACAATCTCCTCACAGATGAAGAAGATACTTGAAGCAAGAGAAACAAAGAAAAGAGTACTGAACTGTTATGTAATATCAGTCCTCCTATATGGCAGTGAATGCTGGACAATCTCCTCACAGATGAAGAAGAGACTTGAAGCAAGAGAAACAAAGAAAAGAGTACTGAACTGTTATGTAATATCAGTCCTCCTATATGGCAGTGAATGCTGGACAATCTCCTCACAGATGAAGAAGAGACTTGAAGCAAGAGAAACAAAGAAAAGTGTACTGAACTGTTATGTAATATCAGTCCTCCTATATGGCAGTGAATGCTGGACAATCTCCTCACAGATGAAGAAGAGACTTGAAGCAAGAGAAACAAAGAAAAGAGTGCTGAACTGTTATGTAATATCAGTCCTCCTATATGGCAGTGAATGCTGGACAATCTCCTCACAGATGAAGAAGAGACTTGAAGCAAGAGAAACAAAGAAAAGAGTACTGAACTGTTATGTAATATCAGTCCTCCTATATGGCAGTGAATGCTGGACAATCTCCTCACAGATGTAGAAGAGACTTGAAGCAAGAGAAACAAAGAAAAGAGTACTGAACTGTTATGTAATATCTGTCCTCCTATATGGCAGTGAATGATGGACAATCTCCTCACAGATGAAGAAGAGACTTGAAGCAAGAGAAACAAAGAAAAGTGTACTGAACTGTTATGTAATATCAGTCCTCCTATATGGCAGTGAATGCTGGACAATCGCCTCACAGATGAAGAGGCTTGAAGCAAGAGAAGCAAAGGAAAGAGTACTGAACTGTTATGTAATATCAGTCCTCCTATATGGCAGTGAATGCTGGACAGATGCCTCACAGATGAAGAGGCTTGAAGCAAGAGAAGCAAAGGAAAGAGTACTGAACTGTTATGGAATATCAGTCCTTCTATATGGCAGTGAATGCTGGACAATCTCCTCACAGATGAAGAAGAGACTTGAAGCAAGAGAAACAAAGAAAAGAGTACTGAACTGTTATGTAATATCAGTCCTCCTATATGGCAGTGAATGCTGGACAATCGCCTCACAGATGAAGAGGCTTGAAGCAAGAGAAGCAAAGGAAAGAGTACTGAACTGTTATGTAATATCAGTCCTCCTATATGGCAGTGAATGCTGGACAATCTCCTTACAGATGAAGAAGAGACTTGAAGCAAGAGAAACAAAGAAAACAGTACTGAACTGTTATGTAATATCAGTCCTCCTATATGGCAGTGAATGCTGGACATTCCCCTCACAGATGAAGAAGAGACTTGAAGCAAGAGAAACAAAGAAAACAGTACTGAACTGTTATGTAATATCAGTCCTCCTATATGGCAGTGAATGCTGGACAATCTCCTCACAGATGAAGAGACTTGAAGCAAGAGAAACAAAGAAAACAATACTGAACTGTTATGTAATATCAGTCCTCCTATATGGCAGTGAATGCTGGACAATCTCCTCACAGATGAAGAAGAGACTTGAAGCAAGAGAAACAAAGAAAAGGGTGCTGAACTGTTATGTAATATCAGTCCTCCTATATGGCAGTGAATGCTGGACAGTCACCTCACAGATGAACAGGAGACTTGAAGCAAGAGAAACAAAGAAAAGAGTACTGAACTGTTATGTAATATCAGTCCTCCTATATAGCAGTGAATGCTGGACAATCTCCTCACAGATGAAGAAGAGACTTGAAGCAAGAGAAACAAAGAAAATTGTACTGAACTGTTATGTAATATCAGTCCTCCTATATGGCAGTGAATGCTGGACAATCTCCTCACAGATGAAGAAGAGACTTGAAGCAAGAGAAACAAAGAAAAGTGTACTGAACTGTTATGTAATATCAGTCCTCCTATATGGCAGTGAATGCTGGACAATCTCCTCACAGATGAAGAAGAGACTTGAAGCAAGAGAAACAAAGAAAAGTGTACTTAACTGTTATGTAATATCAGTCCTCCTATATGGCAGTGAATGCTGGACAATCTCCTCACAGATGAAGAAGAGACTTGAAGCAATAGAAACAAAGAAAAGAGTACTGAACTGTTATGTAATATCAGTCCTCCTATATGGCAGTGAATGTTGGACAATCTCCTCACAGATGAAGAAGAGACTTGAAGCAAGAGAAACAAAGAAAAGAGTACTGAACTGTCATGTAATATCAGTCCTCCTATATGGCAGTGAATGCTGGACAATCTCCTCACAGATGAAGAAGAGACTTGAAGCAATAGAAACAAAGAAAAGAGTACTGAACTGTTATGTAATATCAGTCCTCCTATATGGCAGTGAATGTTGGACAATCTCCTCACAGATGAAGAAGAGACTTGAAGCAAGAGAAACAAAGAAAAGAGTACTGAACTGTCATGTAATATCAGTCCTCCTATATGGCAGTGAATGCTGGACAATCTCCTCACAGATGAAGAAGAGACTTGAAGCAAGAGAAACAAAGAAAAGAGTACTGAACTGTTATGTAATATCAGTCCTCCTATATGGCAGTGAATGTTGGACAATCTCCTCACAGATGAAGAAGAGACTTGAAGCAAGAGAAACAAAAAAAAGAGTACTGAACTGTTATGTAATATCAGTCCTCCTATATGGCAGTGAATGCTGGACAATCTCCTCACAGATGAAGAGACTTGAAGCAAGAGAAACAAAGAAAACAATACTGAACTGTTATGTAATATCAGTCCTCCTATATGGCAGTGAATGCTGGACAATCTCCTCACAGATGAAGAAGAGACTTGAAGCAAGAGAAACAAAGAAAAGAGTGCTGAACTGTTATGTAATATCAGTCCTCCTATATGGCAGTGAATGCTGGACAGTCACCTCACAGATGAACAGGAGACTTGAAGCAAGAGAAACAAAGAAAAGAGTACTGAACTGTTATGTAATATCAGTCCTCCTATATGGCAGTGAATGCTGGACAATCTCCTCACAGATGAAGAAGAGACTTGAAGCAAGAGAAACAAAGAAAACAATACTGAACTGTTATGTAATATCAGTCCTCCTATATGGCAGTGAATGCTGGACAATCTCCTCACAGATGAAGAAGAGACTTGAAGCAAGAGAAACAAAGAAAAGTGTACTGAACTGTTATGTAATATCAGTCCTCCTATATGGCAGTGAATGCTGGACAATCTCCTCACAGATGAAGAAGAGACTTGAAGCAAGAGAAACAAAGAAAAGAGTACTGAACTGTTATGTAATATCAGTCCTCCTATATGGCAGTGAATGCTGGACAATCTCCTCACAGATGAAGAGACTTGAAGCAAGAGAAACAAAGAAAACAATACTGAACTGTTATGTAATATCAGTCCTCCTATATGGCAGTGAATGCTGGACAATATCCTCACAGATGAAGAAGAGACTTGAAGCAAGAGAAACAAAGAAAAGAGTACTGAACTGTTATGTAATACCAGTCCTCCTATATGGCAGTGAATGTTGGACAATCTCCTCACAGATGAAGAAGAGACTTGAAGCAAGAGAAACAAAGAAAAGAGTACTGAACTGTTATGTAATATCAGTCCTCCTATATGGCAGTGAATGCTGGACAATCTCCTCACAGATGAAGAAGAGACTTGAAGCAAGAGAAACAAAGAAAAGTGTACTGAACTGTTATGTAATATCAGTCCTCCTATATGGCAGTGAATGTTGGACAATCTCCTCACAGATGAAGAAGAGACTTGAAGCAAGAGAAACAAAGAAAAGAGTACTGAACTGTTATGTAATATCAGTCCTCCTATATGGCAGTGAATGTTGGACAATCTCCTCATAGATGAAGAAGAGACTTGAAGCAAGAGAAACAAAGAAGAGAGTACTGAACTTTTATGTAATATCAGTCCTCCTATATGGCAGTGAATGCTGGACAATCTCCTCACAGATGAAGATGAGACTTGAAGCAAGAGAAACAAAGAAAACAATACTGAAGTGTTATGTAATATCAGTCCTCCTATATGGCAGTGAATGCTGGACAATCTCCTCACAGATGAAGAAGAGACTTGAAGCAAGAGAAACAAAGAAAAGTGTACTGAACTGTTATGTAATATCAGTCCTCATATATGGTAGTGAATGCTGGACAATCTCCTCACAGATGAAGAAGAGACTTGAAGCAAGAGAAACAAAGAAAAGTGTACTGAACTGTTATGTAATATCAGTCCTCCTATATGGCAGTGAATGCTGGACAATCTCCTCACAGATGAAGAAGAGACTTGAAGCAAGAGAAACAAAGAAAAGAGTACTGAACTGTTATGTAATATCAGTCCTCCTATATGGCAGTGAATGCTGGACAATCTCCTCACAGATGAAGAGACTTGAAGCAAGAGAAACAAAGAAAAGAGTATTGAACTGTTATGTAATATCAGTCCTCCTATATGGCAGTGAATGCTGGACAATCTCCTCACAGATGAAGAAGAGACTTGAAGCAAGAGAAACAAAGAAAACAATACTGAACTGTTATGTAATACCAGTCCTCCTATATGGCAGTGAATGCTGGACAGTCACCTCACAGATGAACAGGAGACTTGAAGCAAGAGAAACAAAGAAAAGAGTACTGAACTGTTATGTAATATCAGTCCTCCTATATGGCAGTGAATGCTGGACAATCTCCTCACAGATGAAGAAGAGACTTGAAGCAAGAGAAACAAAGAAAACAATACTGAACTGTTATGTAATATCAGTCCTCCTATATGGCAGTGAATTCTGGACAATCTCCTCACAGATGAAGAAGAGACTTGAAGCAAGAGAAACAAAGAAAATTGTACTGAACTGTTATGTAATATCAGTCCTCCTATATGGCAGTGAATGCTGGACAATCTCCTCACAGATGAAGAAGAGACTTGAAGCAAGAGAAACAAAGAAAAGTGTACTGAACTGTTATGTAATATCAGTCCTCCTATATGGCAGTGAATGCTGGACAATCTCCTCACAGATGAAGAAGAGACTTGAAGCAAGAGAAACAAAGAAAAGAGTACTGAACTGTTATGTAATATCAGTCCTCCTATATGGCAGTGAATGCTGGACAATCTCCTCACAGATGAAGAGACTTGAAGCAAGAGAAACAAAGAAAACAATACTGAACTGTTATGTAATATCAGTCCTCCTATATGGCAGTGAATGCTGGACAATCTCCTCACAGATGAAGAAGAGACTTGAAGCAAGAGAAACAAAGAAAAGAGTGCTGAACTGTTATGTAATATCAGTCCTCCTATATGGCAGTGAATGCTGGACAATCTCCTCACAGATGAAGAAGAGACTTGAAGAAAGAGAAACAAAGAAAAGAGTGCTGAACTGTTATGTAATATCAGTCCTCCTATATGTCAGTGAATGCTGGACAATCTCCTCACAGATGAAGAAGAGACTTGAAGCAAGAGAAACAAAGAAAAGAGTGCTGAACTGTTATGTAATATCAGTCCTCCTATATGGCAGTGAATGCTGGACAATCTCCTCACAGATGAAGAAGAGACTTGAAGCAAGAGAAACAAAGAAAAGAGTGCTGAACTGTTATGTAATATCAGTCCTCCTATATGGCAGTGAATGCTGGACAATCTCCTCACAGATGAAGAAGAGACTTGAAGCAAGAGAAACAAAGAAAAGAGTGCTGAACTGTTATGTAATATCAGTCCTCCTATATGGAAGTGAATGCTGGACAATCTCCTCACAGATGAAGAAGAGACTTGAAGCAAGAGAAACAAAGAATAGAGTGCTGAACTGTTATGTAATATCAGTCCTCCTATATGGCAGTGAATGCTGGACAATCTCCTCACAGATGAAGAAGATACTTGAAGCAAGAGAAACAAAGAAAAGAGTACTGAACTGTTATGTAATATCAGTCCTCCTATATGGCAGTGAATGCTGGACAATCTCCTCACAGATGAAGAAGAGACTTGAAGCAAGAGAAACAAAGAAAAGAGTACTGAACTGTTATGTAATATCAGTCCTCCTATATGGCAGTGAATGCTGGACAATCTCTTCACAGATGAAGAAGAGACTTGAAACAAGAGAAACAAAGAAAAGTGTACTGAACTGTTATGTAATATCAGTCCTCCTATATGGCAGTGAATGCTGGACAATCTCCTCACAGATGAAGAAGAGACTTGAAGCAAGAGAAACAAAGAAAAGAGTGCTGAACTGTTATGTAATATCAGTCCTCCTATATGGCAGTGAATGCTGGACAATCTCCTCACAGATGAAGAAGAGACTTGAAGCAAGAGAAACAAAGAAAAGAGTACTGAACTGTTATGTAATATCAGTCCTCCTATATGGCAGTGAATGCTGGACAATCTCCTCACAGATGTAGAAGAGACTTGAAGCAAGAGAAACAAAGAAAAGAGTACTGAACTGTTATGTAATATCTGTCCTCCTATATGGCAGTGAATGATGGACAATCTCCTCACAGATGAAGAAGAGACTTGAAGCAAGAGAAACAAAGAAAAGTGTACTGAACTGTTATGTAATATCAGTCCTCCTATATGGCAGTGAATCCTGGACAATCGCCTCACAGATGAAGAGGCTTGAAGCAAGAGAAGCAAAGGAAAGAGTACTGAACTGTTATGTAATATCAGTCCTCCTATATGGCAGTGAATGCTGGACAGATGCCTCACAGATGAAGAGGCTTGAAGCAAGAGAAGCAAAGGAAAGAGTACTGAACTGTTATGGAATATCAGTCCTTCTATATGGCAGTGAATGCTGGACAATCTCCTCACAGATGAAGAAGAGACTTGAAGCAAGAGAAACAAAGAAAAGAGTACTGAACTCTTATGTAATATCAGTCCTCCTATATGGCAGTGAATGCTGGACAATCGCCTCACAGATGAAGAGGCTTGAAGCAAGAGAAGCAAAGGAAAGAGTACTGAACTGTTATGTAATATCAGTCCTCCTATATGGCAGTGAATGCTGGACAATCTCCTTACAGATGAAGAAGAGACTTGAAGCAAGAGAAACAAAGAAAACAGTACTGAACTGTTATGTAATATCAGTCCTCCTATATGGCAGTGAATGCTGGACAATCCCCTCACAGATGAAGAAGAGACTTGAAGCAAGAGAAACAAAGAAAACAGTACTGAACTGTTATGTAATATCAGTCCTCCTATATGGCAGTGAATGCTGGACAATCTCCTCACAGATGAAGAGACTTGAAGCAAGAGAAACAAAGAAAACAATACTGAACTGTTATGTAATATCAGTCCTCCTATATGGCAGTGAATGCTGGACAATCTCCTCACAGATGAAGAAGAGACTTGAAGCAAGAGAAACAAAGAAAAGAGTGCTGAACTGTTATGTAATATCAGTCCTCCTATATGGCAGTGAATGCTGGACAGTCACCTCACAGATGAACAGGAGACTTGAAGCAAGAGAAACAAAGAAAAGAGTACTGAACTGTTATGTAATATCAGTCCTCCTATATAGCAGTGAATGCTGGACAATCTCCTCACAGATGAAGAAGAGACTTGAAGCAAGAGAAACAAAGAAAATTGTACTGAACTGTTATGTAATATCAGTCCTCCTATATGGCAGTGAATGCTGGACAATCTCCTCACAGATGAAGAAGAGACTTGAAGCAAGAGAAACAAAGAAAAGTGTACTGAACTGTTAGGTAATATCAGTCCTCCTATATGGCAGTGAATGCTGGACAATCTCCTCACAGATGAAGAAGAGACTTGAAGCAAGAGAAACAAAGAAAAGTGTACTGAACTGTTATGTAATATCAGTCCTCCTATATGGCAGTGAATGCTGGACAATCTCCTCACAGATGAAGAAGAGACTTGAAGCAATAGAAACAAAGAAAAGAGTACTGAACTGTTATGTAATATCAGTCCTCCTATATGGCAGTGAATGTTGGACAATCTCCTCACAGATGAAGAAGAGACTTGAAGCAAGAGAAACAAAGAAAAGAGTACTGAACTGTCATGTAATATCAGTCCTCCTATATGGCAGTGAATGCTGGACAATCTCCTCACAGATGAAGAAGAGACTTGAAGCAATAGAAACAAAGAAAAGAGTACTGAACTGTTATGTAATATCAGTCCTCCTATATGGCAGTGAATGTTGGACAATCTCCTCACAGATGAAGAAGAGACTTGAAGCAAGAGAAACAAAGAAAAGAGTACTGAACTGTCATGTAATATCAGTCCTCCTATATGGCAGTGAATGCTGGACAATCTCCTCACAGATGAAGAAGAGACTTGAAGCAAGAGAAACAAAGAAAAGAGTACTGAACTGTTATGTAATATCAGTCCTCCTATATGGCAGTGAATGTTGGACAATCTCCTCACAGATGAAGAAGAGACTTGAAGCAAGAGAAACAAAGAAAAGAGTACTGAACTGTTATGTAATATCAGTCCTCCTATATGGCAGTGAATGCTGGACAATCTCCTCACAGATGAAGAGACTTGAAGCAAGAGAAACAAAGAAAACAATACTGAACTGTTATGTAATATCAGTCCTCCTATATGGCAGTGAATGCTGGACAATCTCCTCACAGATGAAGAAGAGACTTGAAGCAAGAGAAACAAAGAAAAGAGTACTGAACTGTTATGTAATATCAGTCCTCCTATATGGCAGTGAATGCTGGACAATCTCCTCACAGATGAAGAAGAGACTTGAAGCAAGAGAAACAAAGAAAAGAGTACTGAACTGTTATGTAATATCAGTCCTCCTATATGGCAGTGAATGCTGGACAATCTCCTCACAGATGAAGAAGAGACTTGAAACAAGAGAAACAAAGAAAAGTGTACTGAACTGTTATGTAATATCAGTCCTCCTATATGGCAGTGAATGCTGGACAATCTCCTCACAGATGAAGAAGAGACTTGAAGCAAGAGAAACAAAGAAAAGAGTGCTGAACTGTTATGTAATATCAGTCCTCCTATATGGCAGTGAATGCTGGACAATCTCCTCACAGATGAAGAAGAGACTTGAAGCAAGAGAAACAAAGAAAAGAGTACTGAACTGTTATGTAATATCAGTCCTCCTATATGGCAGTGAATGCTGGACAATCTCCTCACAGATGTAGAAGAGACTTGAAGCAAGAGAAACAAAGAAAAGAGTACTGAACTGTTATGTAATATCTGTCCTCCTATATGGCAGTGAATGATGGACAATCTCCTCACAGATGAAGAAGAGACTTGAAGCAAGAGAAACAAAGAAAAGTGTACTGAACTGTTATGTAATATCAGTCCTCCTATATGGCAGTGAATCCTGGACAATCGCCTCACAGATGAAGAGGCTTGAAGCAAGAGAAGCAAAGGAAAGAGTACTGAACTGTTATGTAATATCAGTCCTCCTATATGGCAGTGAATGCTGGACAGATGCCTCACAGATGAAGAGGCTTGAAGCAAGAGAAGCAAAGGAAAGAGTACTGAACTGTTATGGAATATCAGTCCTTCTATATGGCAGTGAATGCTGGACAATCTCCTCACAGATGAAGAAGAGACTTGAAGCAAGAGAAACAAAGAAAAGAGTACTGAACTGTTATGTAATATCAGTCCTCCTATATGGCAGTGAATGCTGGACAATCGCCTCACAGATGAAGAGGCTTGAAGCAAGAGAAGCAAAGGAAAGAGTACTGAACTGTTATGTAATATCAGTCCTCCTATATGGCAGTGAATGCTGGACAATCTCCTTACAGATGAAGAAGAGACTTGAAGCAAGAGAAACAAAGAAAACAGTACTGAACTGTTATGTAATATCAGTCCTCCTATATGGCAGTGAATGCTGGACAATCCCCTCACAGATGAAGAAGAGACTTGAAGCAAGAGAAACAAAGAAAACAGTACTGAACTGTTATGTAATATCAGTCCTCCTATATGGCAGTGAATGCTGGACAATCTCCTCACAGATGAAGAGACTTGAAGCAAGAGAAACAAAGAAAACAATACTGAACTGTTATGTAATATCAGTCCTCCTATATGGCAGTGAATGCTGGACAATCTCCTCACAGATGAAGAAGAGACTTGAAGCAAGAGAAACAAAGAAAAGAGTGCTGAACTGTTATGTAATATCAGTCCTCCTATATGGCAGTGAATGCTGGACAGTCACCTCACAGATGAACAGGAGACTTGAAGCAAGAGAAACAAAGAAAAGAGTACTGAACTGTTATGTAATATCAGTCCTCCTATATAGCAGTGAATGCTGGACAATCTCCTCACAGATGAAGAAGAGACTTGAAGCAAGAGAAACAAAGAAAATTGTACTGAACTGTTATGTAATATCAGTCCTCCTATATGGCAGTGAATGCTGGACAATCTCCTCACAGATGAAGAAGAGACTTGAAGCAAGAGAAACAAAGAAAAGTGTACTGAACTGTTAGGTAATATCAGTCCTCCTATATGGCAGTGAATGCTGGACAATCTCCTCACAGATGAAGAAGAGACTTGAAGCAAGAGAAACAAAGAAAAGTGTACTGAACTGTTATGTAATATCAGTCCTCCTATATGGCAGTGAATGCTGGACAATCTCCTCACAGATGAAGAAGAGACTTGAAGCAATAGAAACAAAGAAAAGAGTACTGAACTGTTATGTAATATCAGTCCTCCTATATGGCAGTGAATGTTGGACAATCTCCTCACAGATGAAGAAGAGACTTGAAGCAAGAGAAACAAAGAAAAGAGTACTGAACTGTCATGTAATATCAGTCCTCCTATATGGCAGTGAATGCTGGACAATCTCCTCACAGATGAAGAAGAGACTTGAAGCAATAGAAACAAAGAAAAGAGTACTGAACTGTTATGTAATATCAGTCCTCCTATATGGCAGTGAATGTTGGACAATCTCCTCACAGATGAAGAAGAGACTTGAAGCAAGAGAAACAAAGAAAAGAGTACTGAACTGTCATGTAATATCAGTCCTCCTATATGGCAGTGAATGCTGGACAATCTCCTCACAGATGAAGAAGAGACTTGAAGCAAGAGAAACAAAGAAAAGAGTACTGAACTGTTATGTAATATCAGTCCTCCTATATGGCAGTGAATGTTGGACAATCTCCTCACAGATGAAGAAGAGACTTGAAGCAAGAGAAACAAAGAAAAGAGTACTGAACTGTTATGTAATATCAGTCCTCCTATATGGCAGTGAATGCTGGACAATCTCCTCACAGATGAAGAGACTTGAAGCAAGAGAAACAAAGAAAACAATACTGAACTGTTATGTAATATCAGTCCTCCTATATGGCAGTGAATGCTGGACAATCTCCTCACAGATGAAGAAGAGACTTGAAGCAAGAGAAACAAAGAAAAGAGTGCTGAACTGTTATGTAATATCAGTCCTCCTATATGGCAGTGAATGCTGGACAGTCACCTCACAGATGAACAGGAGACTTGAAGCAAGAGAAACAAAGAAAAGAGTACTGAACTGTTATGTAATATCAGTCCTCCTATATGGCAGCGAATGCTGGACAATCTCCTCACAGATGAAGAAGAGACTTGAAGCAAGAGAAACAAAGAAAACAATACTGAACTGTTATGTAATATCAGTCCTCCTATATGGCAGTGAATGCTGGACAATCTCCTCACAGATGAAGAAGAGACTTGAAGCAAGAGAAACAAAGAAAATTGTACTGAACTGTTATGTAATATCAGTCCTCCTATATGGCAGTGAATGCTGGACAATCTCCTCACAGATGAAGAAGAGACTTGAAGCAAGAGAAACAAAGAAAAGTGTACTGAACTGTTATGTAATATCAGTCCTCCTATATGGCAGTGAATGCTGGACAATCTCCTCACAGATGAAGAAGAGACTTGAAGCAAGAGAAACAAAGAAAAGAGTACTGAACTGTTATGTAATATCAGTCCTCCTATATGGCAGTGAATGCTGGACAATCTCCTCACAGATGAAAAGACTTGAAGCAAGAGAAACAAAGAAAACAATACTGAACTGTTATGTAATATCAGTCCTCCTATATGGCAGTGAATGCTGGACAATATCCTCACAGATGAAGAAGAGACTTGAAGCAAGAGAAACAAAGAAAAGAGTACTGAACTGTTATGTAATACCAGTCCTCCTATATGGCAGTGAATGTTGGACAATCTCCTCACAGATGAAGAAGAGACTTGAAGCAAGAGAAACAAAGAAAAGAGTACTGAACTGTTATGTAATATCAGTCCTCCTATATGGCAGTGAATGCTGGACAATCTCCTCACAGATGAAGAAGAGACTTGAAGCAAGAGAAACAAAGAAAAGTGTACTGAACTGTTATGTAATATCAGTCCTCCTATATGGCAGTGAATGTTGGACAATCTCCTCACAGATGAAGAAGAGACTTGAAGCAAGAGAAACAAAGAAAAGAGTACTGAACTGTTATGTAATATCAGTCCTCCTATATGGCAGTGAATGTTGGACAATCTCCTCATAGATGAAGAAGAGACTTGAAGCAAGAGAAACAAAGAAGAGAGTACTGAACTGTTATGTAATATCAGTCCTCCTATATGGCAGTGAATGCTGGACAATCTCCTCACAGATGAAGATGAGACTTGAAGCAAGAGAAACAAAGAAAACAATACTGAAGTGTTATGTAATATCAGTCCTCCTATATGGCAGTGAATGCTGGACAATCTCCTCACAGATGAAGAAGAGACTTGAAGCAAGAGAAACAAAGAAAAGTGTACTGAACTGTTATGTAATATCAGTCCTCATATATGGTAGTGAATGCTGGACAATCTCCTCACAGATGAAGAAGAGACTTGAAGCAAGAGAAACAAAGAAAAGAGTACTGAACTGTTATGTAATATCAGTCCTCCTATATGGCAGTGAATGCTGGACAATCTCCTCACAGATGAAGAGACTTGAAGCAAGAGAAACAAAGAAAACAATACTGAACTGTTATGTAATATCAGTCCTCCTATATGGCAGTGAATGCTGGACAATCTCCTCACAGATGAAGAAGAGACTTGAAGCAAGAGAAACAAAGAAAAGAGTGCTGAACTGTTATGTAATACCAGTCCTCCTATATGGCAGTGTATGCTGGACAGTCACCTCACAGATGAACAGGAGACTTGAAGCAAGAGAAACAAAGAAAAGAGTACTGAACTGTTATGTAATATCAGTCCTCCTATATGGCAGTGAATGCTGGACAATCTCCTCACAGATGAAGAAGAGACTTGAAGCAAGAGAAACAAAGAAAACAATACTGAACTGTTATGTAATATCAGTCCTCCTATATGGCAGTGAATTCTGGACAATCACCTCACAGATGAAGAAGAGACTTGAAGCAAGAGAAACAAAGAAAATTGTACTGAACTGTTATGTAATATCAGTCCTCCTATATGGCAGTGAATGCTGGACAATCTCCTCACAGATGAAGAAGAGACTTGAAGCAAGAGAAACAAAGAAAAGAGTGCTGAACTGTTATGTAATATCAGTCCTCCTATATGGCAGTGAATGCTGGACAATCTCCTCACAGATGAAGAAGAGACTTGAAGCAAGAGAAACAAAGAAAAGAGTGCTGAACTGTTATGTAATATCAGTCCTCCTATATGGCAGTGAATGCTGGACAATCTCCTCACAGATGAAGAAGAGACTTGAAGCAAGAGAAACAAAGAAAAGAGTGCTGAACTGTTATGTAATATCAGTCCTCCTATATGGAAGTGAATGCTGGACAATCTCCTCACAGATGAAGAAGAGACTTGAAGCAAGAGAAACAAAGAATAGAGTGCTGAACTGTTATGTAATATCAGTCCTCCTATATGGCAGTGAATGCTGGACAATCTCCTCACAGATGAAGAAGATACTTGAAGCAAGAGAAACAAAGAAAAGAGTACTGAACTGTTATGTAATATCAGTCCTCCTATATGGCAGTGAATGCTGGACAATCTCCTCACAGATGAAGAAGAGACTTGAAGCAAGAGAAACAAAGAAAAGAGTACTGAAATGTTATGTAATATCAGTCCTCCTATATGGCAGTGAATGCTGGACAATCTCCTCACAGATGAAGAAGAGACTTGAAGCAAGAGAAACAAAGAAAAGTGTACTGAACTGTTATGTAATATCAGTCCTCCTATATGGCAGTGAATGCTGGACAATCTCCTCACAGATGAAGAAGAGACTTGAAGCAAGAGAAACAAAGAAAAGAGTGCTGAACTGTTATGTAATATCAGTCCTCCTATATGGCAGTGAATGCTGGACAATCTCCTCACAGATGAAGAAGAGACTTGAAGCAAGAGAAACAAAGAAAAGAGTACTGAACTGTTATGTAATATCAGTCCTCCTATATGGCAGTGAATGCTGGACAATCTCCTCACAGATGTAGAAGAGACTTGAAGCAAGAGAAACAAAGAAAAGAGTACTGAACTGTTATGTAATATCTGTCCTCCTATATGGCAGTGAATGATGGACAATCTCCTCACAGATGAAGAAGAGACTTGAAGCAAGAGAAACAAAGAAAAGTGTACTGAACTGTTATGTAATATCAGTCCTCCTATATGGCAGTGAATGCTGGACAATCGCCTCACAGATGAAGAGGCTTGAAGCAAGAGAAGCAAAGGAAAGAGTACTGAACTGTTATGTAATATCAGTCCTCCTATATGGCAGTGAATGCTGGACAGATGCCTCACAGATGAAGAGGCTTGAAGCAAGAGAAGCAAAGGAAAGAGTACTGAACTGTTATGGAATATCAGTCCTTCTATATGGCAGTGAATGCTGGACAATCTCCTCACAGATGAAGAAGAGACTTGAAGCAAGAGAAACAAAGAAAAGAGTACTGAACTGTTATGTAATATCAGTCCTCCTATATGGCAGTGAATGCTGGACAATCGCCTCACAGATGAAGAGGCTTGAAGCAAGAGAAGCAAAGGAAAGAGTACTGAACTGTTATGTAATATCAGTCCTCCTATATGGCAGTGAATGCTGGACAATCTCCTTACAGATGAAGAAGAGACTTGAAGCAAGAGAAACAAAGAAAACAGTACTGAACTGTTATGTAATATCAGTCCTCCTATATGACAGTGAATGCTGGACAATCCCCTCACAGATGAAGAAGAGACTTGAAGCAAGAGAAACAAAGAAAACAGTACTGAACTGTTATGTAATATCAGTCCTCCTATATGGCAGTGAATGCTGGACAATCTCCTCACAGATGAAGAGACTTGAAGCAAGAGAAACAAAGAAAACAATACTGAACTGTTATGTAATATCAGTCCTCCTATATGGCAGTGAATGCTGGACAATCTCCTCACAGATGAAGAAGAGACTTGAAGCAAGAGAAACAAAGAAAAGAGTGCTGAACTGTTATGTAATATCAGTCCTCCTATATGGCAGTGAATGCTGGACAGTCACCTCACAGATGAACAGGAGACTTGAAGCAAGAGAAACAAAGAAAAGAGTACTGAACTGTTTTGTAATATCAGTCCTCCTATATAGCAGTGAATGCTGGACAATCTCCTCACAGATGAAGAAGAGACTTGAAGCAAGAGAAACAAAGAAAATTGTACTGAACTGTTATGTAATATCAGTCCTCCTATATGGCAGTGAATGCTGAACAATCTCCTCACAGATGAAGAAGAGACTTGAAGCAAGAGAAACAAAGAAAAGTGTACTGAACTGTTATGTAATATCAGTCCTCCTATATGGCAGTGAATGCTGGACAATCTCCTCACAGATGAAGAAGAGACTTGAAGCAAGAGAAACAAAGAAAAGAGTACTGAACTGTTATGTAATATCAGTCCTCCTATATGGCAGTGAATGCTGGACAATCTCCTCACAGATGAAGAGACTTGAAGCAAGAGAAACAACGAAAACAATACTGAACTGTTATGTAATATCAGTCCTCCTATATGGCAGTGAATGCTGGACAATCTCCTCACAGATGAAGAAGAGACTTGAAGCAAGAGAAACAAAGAAAAGAGTGCTGAACTGTTATGTAATATCAGTCCTCCTATATGGCAGTGAATGCTGGACAATCTCCTCACAGATGAAGAAGAGACTTGAAGAAAGAGAAACAAAGAAAAGAATGCTGAACTGTTATGTAATATCAGTCCTCCTATATGGCAGTGAATGCTGGACAATCTCCTCACAGATGAAGAAGAGACTTGAAGCAAGAGAAACAAAGAAAAGAGTGCTGAACTGTTATGTAATATCAGTCCTCCTATATGGCAGTGAATGCTGGACAATCTCCTCACAGATGAAGAAGAGACTTGAAGCAAGAGAAACAAAGAAAAGAGTGCTGAACTGTTATGTAATATCAGTCCTCCTATATGGCAGTGAATGCTGGACAATCTCCTCACAGATGAAGAAGAGACTTGAAGCAAGAGAAACAAAGAAAAGAGTGCTGAACTGTTATGTAATATCAGTCCTCCTATATGGCAGTGAATGCTGGACAATCTCCTCACAGATGAAGAAGAGACTTGAAGCAAGAGAAACAAAGAAAAGAGTGCTGAACTGTTATGTAATATCAGTCCTCCTATATGGCAGTGAATGCTGGACAATCTCCTCACAGATGAAGAAGAGACTTGAAGAAAGAGAAACAAAGAAAAGAGTGCTGAACTGTTATGTAATATCAGTCCTCCTATATGTCAGTGAATGCTGGACAATCTCCTCACAGATGAAGAAGAGACTTGAAGCAAGAGAAACAAAGAAAAGAGTGCTGAACTGTTATGTAATATCAGTCCTCCTATATGGCAGTCAATGCTGGACAATCTCCTCACAGATGAAGAAGAGACTTGAAGCAAGAGAAACAAAGAAAAGAGTGCTGAACTGTTATGTAATATCAGTCCTCCTATATGGCAGTGAATGCTGGACAATCTCCTCACAGATGAAGAAGAGACTTGAAGCAAGAGAAACAAAGAAAAGAGTGCTGAACTGTTATGTAATATCAGTCCTCCTATATGGCAGTGAATGCTGGACAATCTCCTCACAGATGAAGAAGAGACTTGAAGCAAGAGAAACAAAGAAAAGAGTGCTGAACTGTTATGTAATATCAGTCCTCCTATATGGCAGTGAATGCTGGACAATCTCCTCACAGATGAAGAAGATACTTGAAGCAAGAGAAACAAAGAAAAGAGTACTGAACTGTTATGTAATATCAGTCCTCCTATATGGCAGTGAATGCTGGACAATCTCCTCACAGATGAAGAAGAGACTTGAAGCAAGAGAAACAAAGAAAAGAGTACTGAACTGTTATGTAATATCAGTCCTCCTATATGGCAGTGAATGCTGGACAATCTCCTCACAGATGAAGAAGTGACTTGAAGCAAGAGAAACAAAGAAAAGTGTACTGAACTGTTATGTAATATCAGTCCTCCTATATGGCAGTGAATGCTGGACAATCTCCTCACAGATGAAGAAGAGACTTGAAGCAAGAGAAACAAAGAAAAGAGTGCTGAACTGTTATGTAATATCAGTCCTCCTATATGGCAGTGAATGCTGGACAATCTCCTCACAGATGAAGAAGAGACTTGAAGCAAGAGAAACAAAGAAAAGAGTACTGAACTGTTATGTAATATCAGTCCTCCTATATGGCAGTGAATGCTGGACAATCTCCTCACAGATGTAGAAGAGACTTGAAGCAAGAGAAACAAAGAAAAGAGTACTGAACTGTTATGTAATATCTGTCCTCCTATATGGCAGTGAATGCTGGACAATCTCCTCACAGATGAAGAAGAGACTTGAAGCAAGAGAAACAAAGAAAAGTGTACTGAACTGTTATGTAATATCAGTCCTCCTATATGGCAGTGAATGCTGGACAATCGCCTCACAGATGAAGAGGCTTGAAGCAAGAGAAGCAAAGGAAAGAGTACTGAACTGTTATGTAATATCAGTCCTCCTATATGGCAGTGAATGCTGGACAGATGCCTCACAGATGAAGAAGAGACTTGAAGCAAGAGAAACAAAGAAAACAGTACTGAACTGTTATGTAATATCAGTCCTCCTATATGGCAGTGAATGCTGGACAATCCCCTCACAGATGAAGAAGAGACTTGAAGCAAGAGAAACAAAGAAAACAGTACTGAACTGTTATGTAATATCAGTCCTCCTATATGGCAGTGAATGCTGGACAATCTCCTCACAGATGAAGAGACTTGAAGCAAGAGAAACAAAGAAAACAATACTGAACTGTTATGTAATATCAGTCCTCCTATATGGCAGTGAATGCTGGACAATCTCCTCACAGATGAAGAAGAGACTTGAAGCAAGAGAAACAAAGAAAAGAGTGCTGAACTGTTATGTAATATCAGTCCTCCTATATGGCAGTGAATGCTGGACAGTCACCTCACAGATGAACAGGAGACTTGAAGCAAGAGAAACAAAGAAAAGAGTACTGAACTGTTATGTAATATCAGTCCTCCTATATAGCAGTGAATGCTGGACAATCTCCTCACAGATGAAGAAGAGACTTGAAGCAAGAGAAACAAAGAAAATTGTACTGAACTGTTATGTAATATCAGTCCTCCTATATGGCAGTGAATGCTGGACAATCTCCTCACAGATGAAGAAGTGACTTGAAGCAAGAGAAACAAAGAAAAGTGTACTGAACTGTTATGTAATATCAGTCCTCCTATATGGCAGTGAATGCTGGACAATCTCCTCACAGATGAAGAAGAGACTTGAAGCAAGAGAAACAAAGAAAAGAGTACTGAACTGTTATGTAATATCAGTCCTCCTATATGGCAGTGAATGCTGGACAATCTCCTCACAGATGAAGAGACTTGAAGCAAGAGAAACAACGAAAACAATACTGAACAGTTATGTAATATCAGTCCTCCTATATGGCAGTGAATGCTGGACAATCTCCTCACAGATGAAGAAGAGACTTGAAGCAAGAGAAACAAAGAAAAGAGTGCTGAACTGTTATGTAATATCAGTCCTCCTATATGGCAGTGAATGCTGGACAATCTCCTCACAGATGAAGAAGAGACTTGAAGAAAGAGAAACAAAGAAAAGAATGCTGAACTGTTATGTAATATCAGTCCTCCTATATGGCAGTGAATGCTGGACAATCTCCTCACAGATGAAGAAGAGACTTGAAGCAAGAGAAACAAAGAAAAGAGTGCTGAACTGTTATGTAATATCAGTCCTCCTATATGGCAGTGAATGCTGGACAATCTCCTCACAGATGAAGAAGAGACTTGAAGCAAGAGAAACAAAGAAAAGAGTGCTGAACTGTTATGTAATATCAGTCCTCCTATATGGCAGTGAATGCTGGACAATCTCCTCACAGATGAAGAAGAGACTTGAAGCAAGAGAAACAAAGAAAAGAGTGCTGAACTGTTATGTAATATCAGTCCTCCTATATGGCAGTGAATGCTGGACAATCTCCTCACAGATGAAGAAGAGACTTGAAGCAAGAGAAACAAAGAAAAGAGTACTGAACTGTTATGTAATATCAGTCCTCCTATATGGCAGTGAATGCTGGACAATCCCCTCACAGATGAAGAAGAGACTTGAAGCAAGAGAAATAAAGAAAACAGTACTGAACTGTTATGTAATATCAGTCCTCCTATATGGCAGTGAATGCTGGACAATCTCCTCACAGATGAAGAAGAGACTTGAAGCAAGAGAAACAAAGAAAAGAGGACTGAACTGTTATACGTAATATCAGTCCTCCTATATGGCAGTGAATGCTGGACAATCCCCTCACAGATGAAGAAGAGACTTGAAGCAAGAGAAACAAAGACAACAGTACTGAACTGTTATGTAATATCAGTCATCCTATATGGCAGTGAATGCTGGACAATCTCCTCACAGATGAAGAAGAGACTTGAAGCAAGAGAAACAAAGAAAAGAGTGCTGAACTGTTATGTAATATCAGTCCTCCTATATGGCAGTGAATGCTGGACAATCTCCTCACAGATGAAGAAGAGACTTGAAGCAAGAGAAACAAAGAAAAGAGTGCTGAACTGTTATGTAATATCAGTCCTCCTATATGGCAGTGAATGCTGGACAATCTCCTCACAGATGAAGAAGAGACTTGAAGCAAGAGAAACAAAGAAAAGAGTGCTGAACTGTTATGTAATATCAGTCCTCCTATATGGCAGTGAATGCTGGACAATCTCCTCACAGATGAAGAAGATACTTGAAGCAAGAGAAACAAAGAAAAGAGTACTGAACTGTTATGTAATATCAGTCCTCCTATATGGCAGTGAATGCTGGACAATCTCCTCACAGATGAAGAAGAGACTTGAAGCAAGAGAAACAAAGAAAAGAGTACTGAACTGTTATGTAATATCAGTCCTCCTATATGGCAGTGAATGCTGGACAATCTCCTCACAGATGAAGAAGTGACTTGAAGCAAGAGAAACAAAGAAAAGTGTACTGAACTGTTATGTAATATCAGTCCTCCTATATGGCAGTGAATGCTGGACAATCTCCTCACAGATGAAGAAGAGACTTGAAGCAAGAGAAACAAAGAAAAGAGTGCTGAACTGTTATGTAATATCAGTCCTCCTATATGGCAGTGAATGCTGGACAATCTCCTCACAGATGAAGAAGAGACTTGAAGCAAGAGAAACAAAGAAAAGAGTACTGAACTGTTATGTAATATCAGTCCTCCTATATGGCAGTGAATGCTGGACAATCTCCTCACAGATGTAGAAGAGACTTGAAGCAAGAGAAACAAAGAAAAGAGTACTGAACTGTTATGTAATATCTGTCCTCCTATATGGCAGTGAATGCTGGACAATCTCCTCACAGATGAAGAAGAGACTTGAAGCAAGAGAAACAAAGAAAAGTGTACTGAACTGTTATGTAATATCAGTCCTCCTATATGGCAGTGAATGCTGGACAATCGCCTCACAGATGAAGAGGCTTGAAGCAAGAGAAGCAAAGGAAAGAGTACTGAACTGTTATGTAATATCAGTCCTCCTATATGGCAGTGAATGCTGGACAGATGCCTCACAGATGAAGAAGAGACTTGAAGCAAGAGAAACAAAGAAAACAGTACTGAACTGTTATGTAATATCAGTCCTCCTATATGGCAGTGAATGCTGGACAATCCCCTCACAGATGAAGAAGATACTTGAAGCAAGAGAAACAAAGAAAACAGTACTGAACTGTTATGTAATATCAGTCCTCCTATATGGCAGTGAATGCTGGACAATCTCCTCACAGATGAAGAGACTTGAAGCAAGAGAAACAAAGAAAACAATACTGAACTGTTATGTAATATCAGTCCTCCTATATGGCAGTGAATGCTGGACAATCTCCTCACAGATGAAGAAGAGACTTGAAGCAAGAGAAACAAAGAAAAGAGTGCTGAACTGTTATGTAATATCAGTCCTCCTATATGGCAGTGAATGCTGGACAGTCACCTCACAGATGAACAGGAGACTTGAAGCAAGAGAAACAAAGAAAAGAGTACTGAACTGTTATGTAATATCAGTCCTCCTATATAGCAGTGAATGCTGGACAATCTCCTCACAGATGAAGAAGAGACTTGAAGCAAGAGAAACAAAGAAAATTGTACTGAACTTTTATGTAATATCAGTCCTCCTATATGGCAGTGAATGCTGGACAATCTCCTCACAGATGAAGAAGTGACTTGAAGCAAGAGAAACAAAGAAAAGTGTACTGAACTGTTATGTAATATCAGTCCTCCTATATGGCAGTGAATGCTGGACAATCTCCTCACAGATGAAGAAGAGACTTGAAGCAAGAGAAACAAAGAAAAGAGTACTGAACTGTTATGTAATATCAGTCCTCCTATATGGCAGTGAATGCTGGACAATCTCCTCACAGATGAAGAGACTTGAAGCAAGAGAAACAACGAAAACAATACTGAACTGTTATGTAATATCAGTCCTCCTATATGGCAGTGAATGCTGGACAATCTCCTCACAGATGAAGAAGAGACTTGAAGCAAGAGAAACAAAGAAAAGAGTGCTGAACTGTTATGTAATATCAGTCCTCCTATATGGCAGTGAATGCTGGACAATCTCCTCACAGATGAAGAAGAGACTTGAAGAAAGAGAAACAAAGAAAAGAATGCTGAACTGTTATGTAATATCAGTCCTCCTATATGGCAGTGAATGCTGGACAATCTCCTCACAGATGAAGAAGAGACTTGAAGCAAGAGAAACAAAGAAAAGAGTGCTGAACTGTTATGTAATATCAGTCCTCCTATATGGCAGTGAATGCTGGACAATCTCCTCACAGATGAAGAAGAGACTTGAAGCAAGAGAAACAAAGAAAAGAGTGCTGAACTGTTATGTAATATCAGTCCTCCTATATGGCAGTGAATGCTGGACAATCTCCTCACAGATGAAGAAGAGACTTGAAGCAAGAGAAACAAAGAAAAGTGTGCTGAACTGTTATGTAATATCAGTCCTCCTATATGGCAGTGAATGCTGGACAATCTCCTCACAGATGAAGAAGAGACTTGAAGCAAGAGAAACAAAGAAAAGAGTGCTGAACTGTTATGTAATATCAGTCCTCCTATATGGCAGTGAATGCTGGACAATCTCCTCACAGATGAAGAAGAGACTTGAAGCAAGAGAAACAAAGAAAAGAGTGCTGAACTGTTATGTAATATCAGTCCTCCTATATGGCAGTGAATGCTGGACAATCTCCTCACAGATGAAGAAGAGACTTGAAGCAAGAGAAACAAAGAAAAGAGTACTGAACTGTTATGTAATATCAGTCCTCCTATATGGCAGTGAATGCTGGACAATCAGCAGACAGATGAAGAAGAGACTTGAAGCAAGAGAAATAAAGAAAAGAGTACTGAACTGTTATGTAATATCAGTCCTCCTATATGGCAGTGAATGCTGGACAATCTCCTCACAGATGAATAAGAGACTTGAAGCAAGAGAAACAAAGAAAAGAGTGCTGAACTGTTATGTAATATCAGTCCTCCTATATGGCAGTGAATGCTGGACAATCTCCTCACAGATGAAGTAGAGACTTGAAGCAAGAGAAACAAAGAAAAGTGTACTGAACTGTTATGTAATATCAGTCCTCCTATATGGCAGTGAATGCTGGACAATCTCCTCACAGATGAATAAGAGACTTGAAGCAAGAGAAACAAAGAAAAGAGTGCTGAACTGTTATGTAATATCAGTCCTCCTATATGGCAGTGAATGCTGGACAATCGCCTCACAGATGAAGAGGCTTGAAGCAAGAGAAGCAAAGGAAAGAGTACTGAACTGTTATGTAATATCAGTCCTCCTATATGGCAGTGAATGCTGGACAGATGCCTCACAGATGAAGAGGCTTGAAGCAAGAGAAGCAAAGGAAAGAGTACTGAACTGTTATGGAATATCAGTCCTTCTATATGGCAGTGAATGCTGGACAATCTCCTCACAGATGAAGAAGAGACTTGAAGCAAGAGAAACAAAGAAAAGAGTACTGAACTGTTATGTAATATCAGTCCTCCTATATGGCAGTGAATGCTGGACAATCGCCTCACAGATGAAGAAGAGACTTGAAGCAAGAGAAACAAAGAAAACAGTACTGAACTGTTATGTAATATCAGTCCTCCTATATGGCAGTGAATGCTGGACAATCTCCTCACAGATGAAGAAGAGACTTGAAGCAAGAGAAACAAAGAAAAGAGTACTGAACTGTTATGTAATATCAGTCCTCCTATATGGCAGTGAATGCTGGACAATCCCCTCACAGATGAAGAAGAGACTTGAAGCAAGAGAAATAAAGAAAACAGTACTGAACTGTTATGTAATATCAGTCCTCCTATATGGCAGTGAATGCTGGACAATCTCCTCACAGATGAAGAAGAGACTTGAAGCAAGAGAAACAAAGAAAAGAGGACTGAACTGTTATACGTAATATCAGTCCTCCTATATGGCAGTGAATGCTGGACAATCCCCTCACAGATGAAGAAGAGACTTGAAGCAAGAGAAACAAAGACAACAGTACTGAACTGTTATGTAATATCAGTCATCCTATATGGCAGTGAATGCTGGACAATCTCCTCACAGATGAAGAAGAGACTTGAAGCAAGAGAAACAAAGAAAAGAGTGCTGAACTGTTATGTAATATCAGTCCTCCTATATGGCAGTGAATGCTGGACAATCTCCTCACAGATGAAGAAGAGACTTGAAGCAAGAGAAACAAAGAAAAGAGTGCTGAACTGTTATGTAATATCAGTCCTCCTATATGGCAGTGAATGCTGGACAATCTCCTCACAGATGAAGAAGAGACTTGAAGCAAGAGAAACAAAGAAAAGAGTACTGAACTGTTATGTAATATCAGTCCTCCTATATGGCAGTGAATGCTGGACAATCAGCAGACAGATGAAGAAGAGACTTGAAGCAAGAGAAATAAAGAAAAGAGTACTGAACTGTTATGTAATATCAGTCCTCCTATATGGCAGTGAATGCTGGACAATCTCCTCACAGATGAATAAGAGACTTGAAGCAAGAGAAACAAAGAAAAGAGTGCTGAACTGTTATGTAATATCAGTCCTCCTATATGGCAGTGAATGCTGGACAATCTCCTCACAGATGAAGAAGAGACTTGAAGCAAGAGAAACAAAGAAAAGTGTACTGAACTGTTATGTAATATCAGTCCTCCTATATGGCAGTGAATGCTGGACAATCTCCTCACAGATGAATAAGAGACTTGAAGCAAGAGAAACAAAGAAAAGAGTGCTGAACTGTTATGTAATATCAGTCCTCCTATATGGCAGTGAATGCTGGACAATCGCCTCACAGATGAAGAGGCTTGAAGCAAGAGAAGCAAAGGAAAGAGTACTGAACTGTTATGTAATATCAGTCCTCCTATATGGCAGTGAATGCTGGACAGATGCCTCACAGATGAAGAGGCTTGAAGCAAGAGAAGCAAAGGAAAGAGTACTGAACTGTTATGGAATATCAGTCCTTCTATATGGCAGTGAATGCTGGACAATCTCCTCACAGATGAAGAAGAGACTTGAAGCAAGAGAAACAAAGAAAAGAGTACTGAACTGTTATGTAATATCAGTCCTCCTATATGGCAGTGAATGCTGGACAATCGCCTCACAGATGAAGAAGAGACTTGAAGCAAGAGAAACAAAGAAAACAGTACTGAACTGTTATGTAATATCAGTCCTCCTATATGGCAGTGAATGCTGGACAATCTCCTCACAGATGAAGAAGAGACTTGAAGCAAGAGAAACAAAGAAAAGAGTACTGAACTGTTATGTAATATCAGTCCTCCTATATGGCAGTGAATGCTGGACAATCCCCTCACAGATGAAGAAGAGACTTGAAGCAAGAGAAATAAAGAAAACAGTACTGAACTGTTATGTAATATCAGTCCTCCTATATGGCAGTGAATGCTGGACAATCTCCTCACAGATGAAGAAGAGACTTGAAGCAAGAGAAACAAAGAAAAGAGGACTGAACTGTTATACGTAATATCAGTCCTCCTATATGGCAGTGAATGCTGGACAATCCCCTCACAGATGAAGAAGAGACTTGAAGCAAGAGAAACAAAGACAACAGTACTGAACTGTTATGTAATATCAGTCATCCTATATGGCAGTGAATGCTGGACAATCTCCTCACAGATGAAGAAGAGACTTGAAGCAAGAGAAACAAAGAAAAGAGGACTGAACTGTTATACGTAATATCAGTCGTCCTGAAGAGAAGATTTGTAGCAACAGAAATGCTGTACCGTACATGTGAGCAATGGGGAAATTTTGGAGAAAATGAAAACAAAAAGGAAACTAATACTCAATATAAGGAAGCGGTGGGGGGCTTGAAATAACTGATACTCAGGGGACTAATAGTGTACAAGGGGTGTAGAGAAAAAACGCACTTAACCTACCTAGAGAACTTGAGTTAGTGGATTACTCGACAAGGTTTAGGAGAAAGATGTACAAGAGACAAGAAGTTGCGGAGAGCCATGATCGTCCAGGTCCCGGTGGAACAATGCACATAGAGAAGAAGAAAGATGTTAATTAACTTACAAAGAAGATCAAAGTTTTTAATTGTATATTAAATGAAATTAGAGACGTGTTTATAAATATTCAGTCTGTCAATTAAGTCAAAATTTGAGGACATTTGTTGGACGGCCTCTCTTTATCCCTGCCTCTCTTTCCCCTTCTTTCTTTCCATCTTTCTTTCTTTCTTTCTCTCTCTCTTTCTCTCTCTCTCTCTCTCTCTCTATCTTTCGGATAACGACTGTGACATTCCTCTATTTATTGAACAATTTAGTTCATGCCACATTGACTGAAAAACCTACCAGTACAAAAGAATTCTCCTATTATCATATTAGTACAAAAAAGGCATAATCTTAAACTTTAAAAATTCAACCTCAGCATTGCGACCCGCACGCTCCAAAATTTCTTACAATTAACAATAACACATTTCTAAAAACATATTTCGGATTACATCTGTTCTTTCGTTGTCATGTTATTATCTGAATGTAAAAAACAAATATATTTTCATACCTGATGATGTCTGTATGCACAGATGAAAGCTTGTAAAAAATAAAAAAGGACCTTATGCAACTGGAATTTATAAACAGGTATCATAACATTCATCTACAGGTTCGGGGTTAATGTCATTTATTAAATTTTTTTGCGAAGATGTATTCTCGCCATTTAAATCATTAACTTCAATATCTGTTTCTTGTATGAATGATTCATGTAATCCGTGTAGGGCATCCGTGATCTAATGTTGGATATTGGTTGAGGAGAACCTTTGTACTCATTTTCGCTTTGTACTCATTTTCGCTCATTCAGAGAGTGAGCTGAAATTGGAATGGGTGACAGCATAAACAGGAAGTGCACCGGTAGCTTAAATAAACAGGTGTCCTGAGCGGAGAAAAAATGTTCTTGCGTGGACGCATATCGGAAGAGGCGGGGCAACGTGAAGTCCCGTGATCTCACATTGGAAGTTTTCTGCTGCCTGGTATCCGTGATTTGAGAGTGGAGTGTCGGCCTCGTCGGACACGCCTTTGTCGTTGGACCAGTACAACTGATCGAAATCTTTCTTTACCAGGTTGGTGTCTTAGGTATCGTTAGACCGATCGTCGGCCTCGTCGTCGTTTTCTTGGTGGTACCTCCGTTGACCCCGGTTTCTGTATTGTTATGGGTCCTCACCTATAACTACAGAATGAACTCTTCCTAACACTATGTATAGTACGCCTCTCAAGAGAGAGAGAGAGACGAATCGAGTCGAGCCGATAGTAGTTCACTCCAAACCAGACTGACAGTCATACTAACACCTTCCACATCTTGTATTATTATTCCGTGTAATATATCTTCGTTATTTCTACTCTTGTGTTCGTGTTGGTCTTCCTTGGTCCTAACCTTGGACCATAACAGTGACGTCGAGGATACTGGACCATAACAGTATATAAATACAAAAAAAGAATAAAATATTCTTTTAGAAAAAAGTAACTTTTGTCACCTCAGGCCGTTCGTTTTATTGCCTCTCCGAAGAATTCCACATTAAATTCCTGACAGATTAATATGTTTCTGCTTTGGAGCTCTTTCGCGAATGATTCCTTCTATTCAAAGATGGATGTCTTTAAGAGAACAACATTCTGGATCTTGTCAAAGAATTCCACGCGACGCAGATTGGTCTGTAGAAATATTGATGACTATTTGTACAATCGAACTTTCTCGAATTGACCGAAACTCAGATGCATTTTCAATGCCGTCTTCCCTGTTTGGATATTTATCTTCCTACCTGATCTGGACAAACTCACCCACGTTCTATTTTGAATCGAATCGAAGGGAAAAAGACATTTGTCTTTCTGCTCCAATTTTCCGGGCTTACGGCCATATCCCGTTGAAAAACCAGCTCCCTTACAATTACTGGGAGGTTTGTTAAATATCGAAACGGAATCGAGTCAAGCCAATAGGAGTTCACTCCAAACCAGACTGACAGTCATACTAACACCTTCCACATCTTGTATTATTATTCTATTTAATATGTCTTTGTTATTTCTACTCTTCTGTTCGTGTTGTTCTTCCTTGGTCCTAACCTTGGACCATAACATGGATGAATCGTTGTATCCGATGTCGACTTCGGTACCGTCTAGCCTGTTCGAGAGGCAGCATTTCTTGAAGGCTTTGATAATGATAACGATGTCCATCTCTTTCCCGGCGTCGGTGATCCACTTGCAAATGTTTTCAATATATTTCTTTTGTTTCCCAATTGGAAAATAGCATTTGTTTGCCTTTTTTGCAAAACACCATTGGATAGATATTAACCCTCCGGTAAACAAATAAATCCAATGCCATATTCACAACGTTTCGGCCGTTGTACACTCCGGCCTTCTTCAGGTGATTGAAATTTCGAAACGAACCCTTTATTTTGTCCACTGGTATAGATTGTTCTAATTCCACGTGCCATGCCTCTTCCAGATGTCTCAGTTAGTCGGTGGAAACTTTTTGAATATGGCAATGGAGTTGAGAATAACAGTCCGAATGATGTAACTAATGCAAGTAATCATAATACCTCAGCTCAGATACATAGAGGTCAAAACGTTGTGAATATGGCAATGAGGATGAGGATAACAGTCCGAATAATGTAAATAATACAAGTAATCATAATACCTCATCTCAGAGATATAGAGGCCGAACCGTTATGAATATGGCAATGAAGATGAGGATAACAGTCCGAATAATGTAAATAATGTAAGTAATCATAATATCTCATCTTAGAGATATAGAGGCCGAAACGTTGAGAATAATACCTCATCTCAGAGATATAGACAAATAAATTCAATTTGACCCTTTTTGGGTTGTTTTGATTTCTGGAAAAATGGTATTATTTCTAAACTGATGTATAAGACGCAGCAGACATTTGGAAAAGACCTGCGTCTTATAAACACAGAATTAGGGTATATATATATATTAGGAAAAATAAATAACAAACTGGAGAACATTTTCGTGTGACGGGTTTCACTCTTTAAGACTTCATCAGACTAAAGTTATGTTTACGTTGATGTAACTACACATGTGTATGAAGGGGAGGGGACGCTGAAATTTTAAACTTGCATCTTAGTGGCATTGTCGCCTTACTTGAGGTGAAATGATTTTATAAAAGAAAAGCGCAACGTCTAAGAATAAATTCGTTGTGTAGAATGAGAAATGGCAAAGGATGACCCTTCTTACATTTTATTAATTTAGTCAGGTATGATACTGACTTTCCTGCATGCCAAGACGGCACATTTTCTGAAGAATAACTTGACATTCGATATCTTGGCAGAATGACTTTCATTTCCATTTTTTTTTATACTTATCTTTCCATCGACGTCTCTTCAGATTAAAAAAAAAAGAAGAGCTATAGCTTTTTCGAAAAAGTGACAGTCCCACAAAATCTACACTAAACAAATCGGTACATTTGAAACATGGCGTCCGTTGAAAGATGGCAAAAACTTCAAAGGAATTAATCTTTGAAAATTTGACATTTGGTCGGTTGTTTAGCGTTGAAGAACAATAAGAAAGAATTGACACAATTAGCGTAGCGGGAGATTTTGGTCCAATCCTTGTCGATATGTGGGGATGGTTATTACACTCGGTCTTTCACTTCCCCTTCCTCCGTATCTGTCTGTCTATCTATCTATCTATCTATCTATCTATCTATCTATTTTTCTATATACTTCTACCTGTTCACATAAGTACAGCCGTAAAATATTGCAGTTGGAGATTCGTCTCCAGCTGTACTGGTTAAACCCCCCGCCTCCGAGCTGAGAGAATCCACAGACGAGGCTATGTCGAAGGCCAGATTCTCATCCCGGGAAAAAGCTACCTTATGCTATATCTGACGGCGTGGAGCGGTTGGTTAGATATCCTGCAGTTGGGGGTTCATTGTGGAATTCAATTGAATCACTCCTAGGAGTTGAGGACTTCTACGCGCCGCTGGCGAATCTTATACGTGTTGCTCTTGTCCTAATTATTATCGTTCATTACCAGACTTCGTTTGATTATTCTATTCAGTAACCTTCTCTGTGTTACAACATATATATATATATATATATATATATATATATATATATATATATATATATATAACATATAGCAAGATCGTAACATTGAAGCAATTTATTCCAAAGATTGGCTTTTTCTTGTCTTATCGTTCAGTATATCACCCTCTCTCTCTCCCACTATCTATCTCTCTCTATCTCTATCTTTCATCTCTCACTTTCAGACAGAAAAAAATATATATGGGTAAATACATAATTGTAGGAGGTAGGAGATAGATAGATAGATAGATAGATAATTAAGAAACACATAATGAAGAAATGTACACATAGATAGATAGATAGATAGATAGATAGATAGATAGACAAAGAGTCTGAGATAGATAGATAGATAGATAGATAGATAGATAGATAGATAGATAGATAGATAGATATGAACAGATGCAAAGATAGATTGAGAGTGGGATATTGAAATACTTACGTAATAAACAAATACTAATAGATAGACAGATATGAAAAGGATTGGGATAGATAGATAGATAGATAAATAGAAGCAGGATGAGTTATATATTTTTGTGCAACAATTATAATAATATATTAGAAGTAAAAAAGTTTATTCTAAAGGAGGACATTATTTTCCAAACAACTTACTATCATCTAAAGGTGTATCATTCCGAGCCTTCTCAGAGTAGGTTGCAATGCCTGTATTCACTTAAAATATTTTAGTGCACACACATACATACATACATATATATATATATATATATATACATATATACATATATATATATATATATATATATATATATATATATATATATATATGCATAACTGTCTTCCAATATGAACCAGGGACTAGAAGGTTTTTAGAGTTGGAGTCCCACGGGCACATCGGAAATAGTAACGTAAAATTATTCAGGTCACACAGTAGTTACCTACTGATACGCGTCTAGTATCTGTGATAGTCCCAGACCCTCCCACTTAGTTTAATGGGCGAGGTGCTCCCTTGGGGGCCTTACCTCTGAAATTGTGATTCTGTCTTTCTAATCATCCAAGTGAAAAAAAAAATCTTACTATATATATATATATATATATATATATATATATAAGAATAACAGGGTCAACGCATAGAAACACATACACGAATACACACGCACACACACGCACGCATATATATATATATATATATATATATATATATATATATATATATATATATATATATAATCTGTTTATACGTTATTTTTTATGGATGGACTTATTTGAGTAAATGGTCTGTTTAAAAATTAACTAGTATTAATTACATTTATCAATCCGAATGTTCTAGAATTTTCGTTGAAAATATGCGTCTTTGACGTCCAACTACAGAGAACTCCTGGTTTAACAAAGGTCGAATTATATCGAATATCGGTGAAAGTACAAGAGGAGGGCCACAACTCTCAGAAAACGGTCTGCCTGCCTTATGTGAAGGGGTTATTGGAGAAAATACAAAGGATCTGCGGTCCATATAACATCAGGACAACCTTCGAAAGCTAGACGACACTTCGCAGATACCTCTCCCGAGTAAGTACTGTGGAAAGAAATATAAAAGAGAGACAGACCGCCCCCGTAAGGATTCAAGAACACCAGAAAGCTGTGAAACGAGGGGACAGTGGAAAAATCAGGTGTGGCTGACCACACATGGAGAGAAAAGGCAGATCAGGTTGAAATGATAGACAAAGAACATCAATGGAAAAATCGTAAACTTAACTATTCAGCACATATAGCACAAAAATCTCCTGAGCCGACCAAGCATAGAAATGAATACAATATGGGAACCAGTAAAAAGGAGTGCCAGAGAAAAGTGATAATAACTACAAAAATTGCAATATGAGCTCTGTTAAAAAATATGCAATGCTAACAGCAAAAATTGCAATATGAGCACTGGTAAAAATGGTTGCTGAAGACATTAGGTTTATAATACCCAGAATCCTCAAGGACACATTGCATAGTGGATAAAGGCGTTAGTTAGATCCAGTGAGGGTGAGTTCAATACCTGGTTAAGGCGGTGGAGAACTTGGAGAGGGGAATTAACAGGATATAATTGATAACTGACATCCATTAGACATGGCACGCGGAACTAGAACAATCTACCCCACTGAGGGATATAAAGGGTTCGGTTCGACATTCCAACCAGCTGAAGAAGGCCAGTGCGTACAACGGCCGAAACATTGTGATAAATATGGCAACAAAGATGAGGACAATAGTCCGAACAATGTAAAGAGTGAACATATATTTTCTACGAAATGTCTCGCACAAATAAAAAAAAAGAGAGCATTTACTCAAATAATTATACTTAAAAATCGTATAAACACTATACGAGGGTCATTCAATAAATAAGTTAAATTTTTCGGTATAATGACTTCTAATACAGATAGAAGCTTACTCTTTTTTATTTTATTTTGTTTTACTTCTTTTTCACATGGATTTAATGTCTTTTGCAGATTAAAAAAAAAACTTTGAGAGTTTTGGCGATTAACAAAGATGGCCGACCAAGAAGCATGCACCAGGATTGAACAGCGGTCAGTTATCAAGTTTTTGGTTGCTGAAGGGTGCAAAACAGTTGAAATTCATAGGGGAATGTCAACTGTGTATTGTGCCACATGTTTCAGCCAAAAAATGTCTACAAGTGGGCTAAATTGTTTAAAGAAGGACGGAGCCGTTTTGAGGATGAAGACAGGCCTGGGAGGCCTACAGAAGTGAGGTCTCCTGAGGTGATCGAATCAGTCAATGACCTCATTCAGTCTGACAGAAGGGTGATAGTGGATGACATTGCAAGGACTTTGAGCTTATCTGTTGGGACAAATGCAGGGGTCATCAGTCAGAAGGAGTCATCTTGCATCATGACAACGCAAGGCCTCACACAGCAGCCCAAACGGTGCAGACCATCAACGAGCTGGGCTGAGAATTTCTCCCTCATCCCCCTTACAGCCCAGACCTTGCCCCTTCAGACTTTCACCTGTTTGGTCCCTTGAAAGCGTTCACGAGAGACATGAAGTTTAAAAGTGACGATGAAATCAAAAGTGTTGTGAGCGACTGGCTGAGACATCAGTCCAAAGATTTTTACACTGAGGGAATACGGAAGCTTGTGCACAGATGGGAAAAGTGTGTGACAG
The DNA here is from genome assembly GCA_964036315.1 of Acanthosepion esculentum. Taxonomy (NCBI): domain Eukaryota; kingdom Metazoa; phylum Mollusca; class Cephalopoda; order Sepiida; family Sepiidae; genus Acanthosepion; species Acanthosepion esculentum. The sequence goes on along the minus strand of OZ038519.1, from coordinate 5,775,086 downwards.
TGCTGGGAGACTACGTTGAAAAAAAAAGTAAAATTCTATCTGTATTAGAAGTCCTTATACCGAAAAATTCACCATATTTATTAAATGACCCTCGTGTGTGTGTGTATATATATATATATATATATATACACACATACAAGTATTTAAGCAAATGCTCTGTTTTATAATAAACAGTATTAAATAACTTTTACCGGCCTGAATGTCCGAAAAATTTTAATAGAAAATTTTCGTTCTGCGACAGGAATCGAACCTGTATCCTATACGGAACCGTCATTTCGCGTGACGTGCCTCAACCTTTAAGCCACAGAGCAGCGTCTGGTTTGCAAGGTCGATTTTACTATCTTTAAACTTAGATCTTCCATGAATCTCTTCTATTCATATCTGCTCTAGCGGCGTATCAAATGTAAACAAATGACGTCATATATTTTTGAATTGGACATAGTCCGACAATTTATTTAAAGACATTTTATGATATGTTTAAACATTTCATAAAATGTCTTTAAATAAATTGTCGGATTATATATATATATATATATATATATATATATATATATATTACCGGAAACATCTCGCTATTAGATAGGCCCTCTATATTAAACATCTCTTTCCTGCTATCACCCTCACCTTATTTAATGGTGGAAATGAAGTGTTAATTTTTTTTAAAAGTATGGAAACACGCCCACGAGAACTAACGCCACATTCGACACAACACAAAAATTAAATACAATTTAAACATTCAAAACACGAGGAAAAAACTAACAACAAAAGAAACAAAATAACTCCTTGAAAATGGCTAAAGAGGCCGAGAGAACTTGGGACAACAAAATGTTTGTACTTCCACCAAACAGAAAAATGTGCACATATATATATATATATATATATATATATATATATATATATATATATATATATATATATATATTATGTAACATTTCATTTGAAAGGAAACTTTTCTTGTTTTTACTTACCTGTTATGTCAGACTGTTCGTTGAAGATAAAGGACGATCCGTGTGTTCAAACTAAGACGAAGAAAAAGACGAGCTGGCCGTCGAGCCTTTTTTTGTATCGTCTTAGCTGAGGAGGAAGTGACGTAAGTCGGCGCTGATTGGACAGCAGTGGCTTTATTGGCGGAGTCCATTTGTTGCGTGCTTGGCGTATTTTTTTGTTTGTTTCAGGATCGCCTGCCGGAATAGGACTGTTTCGGTAGGGTCTCTTGGGCGAGCAAGTATGATGTTGGAAGACCCGAAACTTGCCATGACTCCAAGTCATAACATCACTGACGAGGCGATCCTGAGCACTCATGGGAGTGTTTTCATAACAAATATATATATATATATATATAGATATAGTCATCATCCACAGACAGACTGTTTTGCTCTATCACTGCCCATCAGTGTGTCTAGAAGTCTGGTAGCCTCTTGCTAGGATCGAAACCCCTGCTGAATTGGTAGTAGTAACAAAAATTATTCAGGTCACAGAATAGTTACCTACTGGTATTATCTAACATTAGTGATAGTCACAGACCCTCCCACTTCGTTTAATGGGACAGGTGCTCCCTGGGGCCATACCTCTGAAATTGTGATTCTGTCTTTTTAATTATACAAGAGAAAAAAATCTTACCATATATATATATATATATATATATATATATATATATATATATATATATATATATACAGAAATATAGTCTTAAAGTGTGCTATATTTATGGGGTAAAGTGCTCAATATCAGAGATAGAGCGTGTGTAAATATAAAAGTGGACATGGAAATCAGCACTTAGAGGCGACAGTCTGTTTCATGCTAGTGCAATCGTCAGGCGACTCTGACTCGCCTGACGATTGCACTAGCATGAAACAGACTGTCGCCTCTAAGTGCTGACTTCCATGTCCACTTATATACATATATATATATATATATATATATATATATATATATCATAGCAATAAAGGTATTAAGCCTAATATTACTAGACGAAGCAACCGGTTTTGCTCCCGCTCATCAGACTTACAACGCGAGATTTAAATTTAAAAGACAGAAAATGTACAATAAAAGGAAATGTGGAGGGGGATAAAAAAATTTAAAAAATATATGAGCAAACGGAGCTAGAGGCAAATGACAGCGAGCCCCAACAAACACTCACGTTGTTTACACAAGGAAGGCTTGCGGGACCCGATGTAAAGGGCCTCCAGCACCTTCAGGTGAAATAACGAGCGTGACCGGGACAACATGGTCAACCGGTCAACGCTAAAATTAACTGCACACAATCTGCTATTTAATAAGTGCTCACAAATGGCGGACCCGTAGGTGTTTCGGACGAGCGAAACCGGTTGCTTCGCGCGTTTTTTAATACGTCTAGTAATATTAAGCTTAATACTTTTATTGCTATGATAAAATTTTGTACCTTTAAAAATATCTTTAAATATATATATATATATATATATATATATATATATATATATATATATATATATATATATATATATGTATGTATGTATAAGCGTGTCAGATTCTAGCCCTAAGCCGTTGGCATACGGCAGGGATGAAGGTGAATTTAAGCGTATTTATTTTTAGATAAACACGCAGTGACTGAGAGAACTCGATTCGCTTTACCGATGTATATATAGGTATAGAGTTAAATAAATCAAATGACCTGATATGAGCAACCGTATACGCGCGTGTTGGCGTGTATACACAGACAAGTAAATAAATATTCATTAAAAGTTCCATGAGCTGTAAACATAACAGTGCTCGTTGTGGTTAGACAGAGAAAAATAACCTCCACAAATCTGTACAGCATAGGCTTTCCGCTAACTCCAGCAGTAAACACATCTTTGTCAAATACAAAACCAAATACGTTGAGACATTATTTATAAGTAAACATAATATTGGATTAAAGTACATCCCTAAAACTAGTGCGATTACCAATTGTATATCTAAGAATAGAAAGTGCGACATTATCTGGTTCAATCTGCCGTTTAACAGTAACGTCAAGACCAACATCAGTAGAACCTTTCTTAGCTTAGTACACACACATTTTAGTCATAATCCCTTACTCAGAAAAATCTTCAACAAGATTAGCTACAGCTGCACTAAAAACCTTGAACAATATTTAACCCACCATAATAGTGTAACCTTTATCAAATACTTAAGCAGCTCTAGTAGCAATGGTAGCCATGATGATAAAAAGTGTAATTGTCGTAAAGGTACCCTCTGTCCTATGAAAAGTAAATGCATGTATAAAGGAGTTATATATAAGGCTAGCTTGAAGCACAATGACCAGATTAAATTTTATTTCGGATCCATAGAAAAAACTAATAAAAAAGAGGAATTTAACCTGGTTTCCATTATTTTAAGAGAAACGATTTTCTCTCTGTACAGTCTATGATTATTACGCAGACTGTCATTGTCAATATTACTGGGGACTGTATAGGAACGACGGAGAGACCCTTCTACATAACTCCAAATCACAAAAAACTGACAGGCTCAGGAAACAACTAATCAAATTCTTTTAGAATCACGTCCTTAGTTTTACCACTGTCACCTACGCCAAGGCTATCAAATTCCTCGAGGCTACATTCGATCTATCCAGATGAGTATATATGCCTTTTAACGAAGAACTTTATAATCATACATATACTAGTAAAAATCAAACCTCCCGCCGTGTTTCCTTAATCTCTGTATAATATAGACTTTCGACTAACTCCAGCAGTAAACACATCTTTGACAAAACGAAAATCAAATACGTTGATGCATTAAATAAAAGTAACCCCAATGTTGAATTGAAGTACATCCCTAACACTAGTGTAAATACCAGTAGGACGTCTAAATATAGAAAACGAAACATTATTTAGTTCAATCCACTCTTCAAACCTAATGGTAGGACCAACATCGGTAGAACCTTTCTTAGGGTAGTACAAAAACATTTCAGTCGTAATCCCTTCCTCAGAAAAATCTTAAACAAGAGCATTAAGGTTAGCTACAGCTGCACTAAAAACCTTGAACAATATTTATCCCAACATAATAGTGTAACCATTAAAAAATACTTAAGCAACACTAGTAGCAATGGCAGCCATGATGATAAAAAATGTAATTGTCGCAAAGGTACCCTCTGTCCTATGAACGGTAAATGTATGTATGAAGGAGTTATCTATAAGACTAGCGTCAAGTAAAATGACCAGATCAAATTTTATTTTTGATCTACCGCTAATAGTTGGAAAAAGCGTTTCAATCATCATAAGATGACCCTTAGAAACAAAAAGTATGCAAAAGCCACTCTCTAAGTTTTACGGGAGCATCAAAACAGATGTATACACACCTCACGTAAATTGGGACTTCGTAGCCCAAACCAAGCCATTTTCCAGCTAGGCAGGGGTGATACAACCTATGTCTATTAGAAAAAAAATATTCACCCCTGATCTTCAAAAATATTGGCGTTGTAGGTTTACTTAACAAACGGAACGATTTCATGAGAGCCTGTACGCACAGAAAATCGTTTCTCTTAAAATACTGGAACTCGGATTAATTTAATCTTTTTTGTTAAATTAATCTTTTTTTATTAATTTAAGCTTTTTTTAATTATATATTTCCTTTATTAAGCTTTAGGTTCCACACCCGCTTATCCGACTTTAACCCGGCGAGTAGGCCAGCGTCTCCAGTATAATTATAAATTTTAGGTTTTAAATTTTTCTCTATTTTTTTAAATGAACACAAGCTAAAATTCATTTCCTGTATCTTTTGTTCTAATTTATTTCGTTTAATTTTTTATAAAAAAAAACGTAAGATATACTTTGTGCCCGATTAGCTGGAAAACCATCGAAAATAAGTCGCAGACCTAAACGTAGATATTTATATATATATATATATATATATGTGTGTGTGTGTGTGTGTGTGTGTGTGTGTGTGTGTGTGTGTGTGTAAATGTATTATATTAGGCAGCATATAATATATATTATAAATAGATAATCATATATTAAATCACTTTGTATTATTAATGTAATTAATGGTGAATTCTCTTCGCTAACAGACTTAATATAAGCATTAACCTACTAACAAGCCACTGAATGATGCGATACTTTCTTTCAGTCTAAAACACATTTATTGCGTCTTCGAGTTTTGATTTTAAAGGAAAAAAATTACAGCCTGATGATGAAAACGTGAAGTTTTCGAAAGTACTTGCTGCTCAAAAAATACACCAGATCCATCTGGCAACAATTTTATATATAAGGATCGCATCATTCAGGAGTTTCATGCTTATATTAAGTCTGTTAGCGAAGAGAATTCGCTATTAATTACATTAATATTGCTAATTGATTCAATGTATGATTATCTCTTTATAATATATATATATATATATATATATATATATATATATATATATATATATATATATATATATATATGTAGCTAATGGTCTGCGATGGAGCGGCTAAGTCGTGGCTCTTGGGACACTGCTCCGAGGTTATCCGTATACATGGATGAGTATCTCTGGGGAAATGAGTAACGGCGCTATATCGAGTCTAGTTTGTGTCTTCTTCGTCATCGAGGCTCGTGGTACAGTTGGTATGACGTTCGAGTTGTATCAAAATGGTCCGGATTCGATTCTCGGTAGTGGATGGGAACTGCTGATGAGTCCCAAATAGGACGAAAAGGCCGTCAAGTTATTTTTGAGTTCTGTTGAGCATTATTCCTGGCTCGACGAATTACTATATGATTAGCCTAAATCCGCAAAATAATCACTTGTATATCCTTGCTAGACCCGGCTAATGCTCTGCAATAGAGCGGCTAACGGTCAAAAAGCAGTCGTGGCTCTTGGGGCACTGTTTCGAGGTTATCTGAATATTTGGATGAGCATGAGTGAGTAGCGGGGCTATATCGAGTCAAATTTGTGTTTTCTTCGTCACCGAGGCCCGTGGTACAGTTGGTATGACCTTTGCGTTCTATCGAAACGGTCTGGTGAGTCCCAGATAGGACGAAACGGCCGTCCAGTGCTTTCTGCATCCTGCTGAGGATTATTTTAGGCTCGAAGAATTACTATATATATATATATATATATATATATATATATATATATATATATATATATATTGAAATGGACAAAGTCCGACAATTATTTAAAACATTTTTTAATGTTTATACGTTCTTTTTATAGATACAAATATTTATAAACAGAGCATTTACTTAAATATTTGTATCTATAAAAAGAATGTATAAACGTAAAAAAATGTCATATATATATATATATATATATATATATATATATATATATATATATATATATCTTTGCCTATTCCGTCGTTGGGTGTGTTCGGGGGTTGATCACATTCAGTCTGGTTCGTCCTCTTCTCCCTTACCGCCATGGATGGCTCTACAGGGGTTGAAACGCCAGCGGCTATATATATATATATATATATATATATATATATATATATATATATATATATATATATATATGGGGTTCATATTGGGGCTGTCAATGGAAAATACAACCCAAAATAAAAATCTCAAAATTACAGAATAAATTCTCGGCAGACTGAACCGACTACTATCAACCACTAATCCCTTAACCCATCCCTTTTCTCCCACCTTTCCTCCCGACTAACAATCTAATGCGTCCGCTCGGTGTATTTTCTCCCTTTACGGCGGAGATTTTGGTCTGAAGAGTTGAAGACCTCGGTGTTCACGAAATAAATTATAGCTTCTGTCTTCTTAATTCTTGTTCTTTTATTATCATCTCTCCTTAATGCTTAACATATATAGTGACTTTTCATGATATTCTTTCTCACTCAGTAACCCTTTATATCTTAGTGGTTTTATTGCCTTCTCTGTGGTGAAATGATGACTTTGATATCTCTCCTAAACCTTGTTCCACCGTCCATTTATTCAAGCTCGTTCTTCTTCTATGTACTGTGTCCCTTCAGGACGTTTGTGATCATGGCTCTCCCCAATTTCTTGTCCAATGAAGGTTTTTAATAAATTTTGTTTTTTTGAGTCTTAGTGGCTTTTTTGCCACTCTGTGTGGAATGATAAAAAATCTCACATCTCATTTTTCTGAAGTTATTGTACTTTCTTTTTGTTCGAGAAAATCGGGTAAAAATAGCTTCACAGCCTTTCTTTCTCGAAAGCATTTTGAAAATATTTCGTTCTTCATATATACAAGAAACTCGGCGTCTACATTATCCAGCGACATTTATTTGCGGTTGTACGTTTGCCTGTGGCGTAAACAAATAAAAGTCCTCATCGCAGTCATAGTACAGAATATTCTAGCAGCTATTACCTTTCTGTTTACGTTAAACAGACTAGGGCTTTTCTGTTCTGAAGAAGAACATAGCTTCCAAGCATATCGAGGCTTAGCCAAGTAAATACACCGCAGCGTTAATAATATTTACACAAAGTTGCAAATACAATTCAAATATAATTAAAGTCTTCCATAACTCTGTGAAACTCCTGTGTGTTTAGTTTTCTCTTGAGCGAATATAAAATATGTGAGTTATCGACCCCCGCCCAGAACGTCGTCGTTGCCGTCGTCATCCATCCGTCTCTGGGCGGGATGTATGGAGAACTAGGGCTGCCCATACGTCTAGTCCCCCTTCTCGGCCTTGCTAGCAGAGTCCAAAGGAGAGGATAGACCAATACAGTTTGGTACCAAGGCGGCTGCAGGAGTTGCCGGAAGGTAGCACAAAGTGCCGTCCATCCGCCTTCGGGGCTCCACTCCGGGTTTGAATTCAGAGTTTTCCTTCTCCTAGATCAGTTGCCATCCAAGGCTATAGAACCCAGTCTGTCCTGCTATTTGCCCATAGCTGGAGGGAGAAGAAGAGGATGCATACCTTTCCGAAGGGTATTAGCACGTAAGTGAATCTAATGGATTCGACTGGAATTCGAACTCGGCTCTCCGATTCTGTTATGTGCCATGCGTGATACACGCTTAGGCGATTATTTATCTTTCGATACATGACTGACGAGGCACACTTTTCCTGTAAACTAGTTGCCATCCAACGCTATAAAAACCGGTGTGAAATGGTGGGGGAGAAGAAGAGGATTCATACTTTTCCTAAGGGTATTAGCACGTAAGTGAATGTAATGGATTCGACTGGAATTCGAACTCGGCTCTCCGATTCCTCAATCCATTGCTCCACCGTGCCTCCTCAAGTGCGAGTATTTTTCCCCAACTTCCTATCCTCCGGCAATGTTTATCTTTTTAGTATCCCACTCATTGTGTGGGTTATCCTTGCTTCCTGGTTGATTACTATGTTTGATCAGGAGCCGTTCTAAACTTCGTATAGTTTTTATAATTAAACTAAATATGTTAGCTCTATCACTGATATTGAGCGCTTTCCAATAAGTACCGCGCATATATAATATATTGCATATATATATATATATATATATATATATATATATATATATATATATATATATATATATATATTGATAAGATCTAGAGACGGATATGCAATGTAATTGGCCCTGGTCTGACATCTCGTCTTCAGTCGCTCTCTCACAGACGTTCCGTCGCCCCCCCTCTGTCTTTGTTACAAATACTTTCATCGTAACTGCTCTGACGAGCTGCTTTCACTGGTTCCCAGACTTCATGAATTTAAGCGTTCTACTAGGCTGACATCTCGCTCTCACCCTTACACTGTCGAAACTGTTAAATGTAGCCGTCTCTTCAACTCCAATAGCTTCATGTCCCGCTCCTCTCGCCTGTGGAACTCCCTTCCCTTTTCCTGTTTCCCTGATAGCTATAATCTCCAACTATTCAAATGTAATGTCAATCGACGTCTCCAGATGCCTTGATCTATCCCCTATCCTTCTCTTCATCCTTTCCTCTATCACTCCTATTTGCTCTCGCTCCAACTCTCTGTAACCCCTTGCGTGCTAGTGGCTTCCCGCCTTGCTTGGTGTGAAAAGCTTAAAAAAGGAAAAGAAAAAAAGCTAAGTGGTATTGCCCGTCTGGCTACAGTAGCCCAAGAAATGTTTTTAGCCTTCAGAAATAAACTACATCCAATTTCAAAGTTTAATTACAAAATCTCAACTCAACATAAATAAACAGTTATTTGGAACTAGTATAGAGTAGGTCCTCTATTTTCTAGTCTCAGTGCTTGTATTCGATTTTTCATGGATTTGATCAAGTTATCAACAATCGTCTGAGCCATATTTTGCCACTCCTTTCTTTAAGGGTTGCCACTGGCGTGATTTTGCTTGCACGCTCTCGAAGTCTTCGGTTAATTACTTGTGATTACTTCCAGGCCTTTGCTATTTGCTCGTATGACATGTCGCTCCATCTTCTTGGAAAAGGTAGACATTCTTGTCAATCTGAATGGTTTCAAATAATGGGAGCAGTCCTTTCTCTAATATTTGACAGTATTTTCGACGATTCAACCGCTCGTCAACAAAAATCAGCTCAGATTTCCCTCCAAACCAGACAGTGCCCCACACAATTACTCCAATCCCTCCATGTTTCACGGTCGCCTGCAGACATTCAGTGTTTCAAGTCTCATTCTGATTTCTCCAAACATAAACCTGTATCGAATTCGAATATTGGCAGAATTTACTTTCATCTGACTAAATTACAGACTGCCAAAATTCATAATCTTTGCTCTCGAATTCTCTTACCCAAACCACATGCCTCTTCCTGTTAACCTCTGAAATCAAGGGCTTATTTCTTGCAACTCTTCCTTGATAGCCTAGCTCTATCAGAGTCTTTCTCACCGCATATGGCGACATTTCCATGCTGCTGGTGACATCTTTGATGCTCTGACGACGGTTTCTGATGACATCCCGCTTCAGCGCCATTTTCATACGCTCAGACACGATGCTTGGTCTTCCCCTACGTTGTTCCACACGACAACGGCCTTCTTCATTAAATTTCTTGACAATATTATTAACCGTTTGATGATTAACCTGGAAAAACCTAGCAATTTCTCTATTTGACTTGCCCCACTGATGCCATCCTATTATCTTCCCTCATTGAAATTCATTTATTTCCTTACTTCCACGAACTTTCATTGCAAAATATAAGTCAACTACCGTTCATAGATGAGAGTAGCTTGATACTAACACGGTATTGTCAGAAAAAAAGAAGAGATGTTATTGAACAAGCCAAAATTGCTGTAAGCACGGGTGGCTAAAAACTTATTATAGCCCACTGTATATGACGGTTACGAGAAAGATATAGTTTCGTTTCCTGTCGGAGGACACTTATTTTTCACGAAAATTCTCGGTAAATGTCGTTAATACTGTTTATTATAAACAGAATTTACTTAAATATGTGTATCTATAAACAACGTATAAGCAATAAATATATAGGTATTTTTGGTAATTTTAATAGGTTTTTTATAATTTAAATAGGTATTGATGGTACTGTTGCCATAAATTGGTATTTATTGTAAATTTATTATGAATATGTAATCATGGTGGCGTAATGGTAGTGGCTCAGATTGAAGAATCGGAGAGCAGAGTTCGAATTCCAGTCGATCCATTACATTCACTTACGTGGGAAGGTATGAATCCTCTTCTTCTCCACACAGCTATGGGCAAATAGCTGAACAGACTGGACTTGGGTAGCAACTGGTTTACTACGGAAATAAATAGCAATTTACTCCGGGGGAAATATACCTCGTCCGCCATTAGTCGAAAGATACATGATCACCTAAGCGTGTATCACGCATGGCACATAACTTAATGAATGATGGTAATTTTTATGTCAGTAGGTATTGATGGAAATTTTATTATTAGGTACTGATGGTATTTTCTTTATATAAAAATGTATTTTTATACTCTGCTTGTATTTCGATTTTTGTTTGGGTAATTACCATTTGAGACCTATAGCTGGGACCCTAACAGATACTACCACCCCGGCTTAGGGTAGACCTAGGAAGAACAGCAATTAAGAGGTAGTGCCACGCTTCTCAAACCTCCAATCTCCCGTTCAGTACCTTTCTGCCAGGTGCAGTTTATAATTATACCCAGGGGCCGACAATGGGCGCCATGTTGATGAAAGAAGATTTATTGAGTGATTCGTTTTTTACGGTTTATCAACCCATTGCATTTTATTTAATACCAGAAAATATTTTTATATTGTATGAATTTTAGAGGGATAATAATGGGTTTTAATCATACGAGTCTTACTAATTAACCCATAGATGGGGGAGACGAGGTGCATTCATACCCTATCAGAATTTGATAAACAAAGAAGAAATTATAATATGGATATAAAGTGGGGGATCAATTCTATATTACACTCATTACATAAACTGACCCCTCACTTTTTGACTACATTAGTTTCTATACATTTATATTCCGAATACATTTAAAACCATGCCTGTATAAGTAATCAGTATTTCGTTGATGGATTCGTTTTTTACGGTTTATCAACCCTTTTGCAGGTTATTTAATGCCAGAGAAAATTCTTAGAGTGTAGATTTTTTCTGTCCAGAATTTGACAAGCAAACAGGATATAAAGTGGGGGATCGGTTATATATTGTAATCAATATATAAACTGACCCCTCACTTTGTGGTCGCATTAGTTTCTATACATTTATATTCCTGAGAACGTAAATAAATCTAAAAAAAAAACATGCCTCTGTAGCTAATCAGTATTTCATTGATGGATTTGTTTCTTTTTACGGTTTATCAACCCTTTGTAGGTTATTTAAAGCCAGATAATATTTTTAGATTTTGAGAATTTTTGCTTAGATACAAATTATTTTGTAATGCCCATAGCTCTGAGGAGAAGAGGTGGATTCAAGCCTTCCCCAAGGGTAATTTCGCTTATATGAATATAACGAACCCAACTGGAATTCGAACTCTGCTCTCCGATTAACGATTCCGAGCCATTATCCTTTACATAATACGCACATCCTAGTTTACAGTACCTGTTATTCCCAAGTGATCATCCCTCTAGGTACTAACCGATTTGCACGTCGCTTAACTTCGGTGATCGTACGGGAACTGGTGTTTCAACATGATGCGGTCGTAAGCCAGTTAAATATCTCTACCTGCAACCAAGAATCAAAGAATTACTAACATCTAACAAGAGAAATAAGTTCTGTCGCTGTTGAGTCTGTAATGAAATATAGTACCATAAATTTTAGATTATGTTAAGCTCAAATTGACATTAACCTCAGGCATGTCTCTTTCTGAATGTTTGAAAAGACTATATATATATATATATATATATATATATATATATATATATATATATATATATGCACATTTCATTAAAAACGACTGACAAGGTGCTTTTATTTAGTTTTTTATATAATTTCTCGTGCGATCTAATAACGTTTTTCTTTTCAGATGATAAATTATATAAAAACTGTCCGAATGTTCTTTTTATCCGAGCGCTTTCGGCTATACATTTAGCCATTTTCAAGGATTATATTTCAACTGTTAGAATTAGAAAGCGCTCGGATAAAATAGAACATTCGGACAGTTTTTATATAATTTATCATCTGAAAAGAAAAACTTTATTAGATCGCACGAGAAATTATATAAAAAACTAAATAAAAGCACCTTGTCAGTTGTTTTTAATGAAATGTGCATGAAAGAAGGATTGCTGCCTAAATACACAAATATATATATATATATATATATATATATATATATATATATATATATATATATATATATCTATATATATATATATATATATATATATATATATATATATATATATATGTATTAAATTGCGTATATTTTGGCAGTATGTTTTCATTAAGACAACTCACTGAATAATTTAGTTTTGTCTACTTATTTTCAATAGGTTGCTCTCATATTTACGGACAAACCTCTTAGTATCCTTATTAAAAGAAGAGAGAAAATTCATTTATTCCGAGTACTTTCGACATTAGCACCATGTCATCATCAGTATATTGTTCTTTTTTCTTTTTGTTTTCCTCTTGCGTTCATCTAAAAGTTAATTCTTTTAAACTGTGAAGTTAGAAACCGTTATGGCTATGTAGTGTACGTTTTAAATTTAACGTTTGAAAGCTCGGAATAAATATGTATCCCAGCTTCGTAAAGCTCAGCCCCCTCCACACACACACACAGAGTCTATTTCAAGTCGTTCTGTGTGCGACTATCATCAGCCCCTAAGTGTCTATCTCGGAGTATTGTTTTAAATTTATTTGCAATGTCAGTCCTCCTCTGGGAGACGCCTTGTTAATAAAAATGGGCTTGTGTTAGTGACTGGTAGCGGGGTATAATGTATCTTATCCAGTGGGGAATGGGTCTGTGGTTGAAGTTTATTTATGGCTAGAACCTTTCGTTGTCTGTAGTTTAATATCAGTTCTTACTATGTCGTGTTTCTTATACGAACCCCAAGTTTTCTGGGATTCGCAATAAATAGATTTTGTATTACAGATGTCTAATATTATTAATAAGCGATGAGGGATTTAAACTTAAACCCGTTAGGATTAATTTAATTACCTGATATATATATATAAATAAAATTCAAACTGATAGAGATATCACCTTAATAATCATTTATTTCACATTAAATCCCCAAAATGTTCGTAATAAGGTTTTTTAAAAAAACTTTAACATATAATTAAATTGCTTAGACTGTTTAAACAAAAAAATTTACGAAATCTCAAAGTAAAGAAAAAAACAACGCCTATTCCAATGGAAGTCAATGACACTCTATCAAAAGCTCTTTCTCTTTTTTTCTCTCTTTTTCTTTTTTCTTTTTATGCTTTTTTGGTCTATCCCACTCCCATATCAAGATATAACTTCCGTTAACAGATTTAACGTGTCACTGTCTAGATTTCAGCGAAAATTTAAATTTGAAACAAGAGAAATTTTACATCTAACTCAATGCTGTCTCTCTACCCCCTACTCTGCTCCCACTTCGTTAATTTCCTTATTATTGCCCGTCATAAATGTGTGAATTTATTTTCATTTTTTCATTTCAACATTTGGAAATAAATCTGATGATCCACTGTCCTTTAAAAGGGCTGTGGTGAAATAATTTATTATATGGAACCTTAAAGAAATCTGTTTTTATTTACATTATTAGCTCTGATTTACATTGAGCTCTCTGGATTTTATCCTCATTGGGTCTTCCCATACGAATTACCTAGTTTTTCGTAAACTAAATATATATATATATATATATATATATATATATATATATATATAGGTTGACCCAAAAAAACGGGAAGACATGAGCAAGTGGCAATACTGCGAGACAGTGACCTTGAGCAAGTAAACATTTCGCCATTTTAGTAACGAGAATGAAATTCACAGTATCCCAGCTGAGATGTTGCAGCAGTCAATGAGGAATCTCAATAGCAGATTTCAAGAATGCATTCGTACAGGAGGACGCCATCTACAGGACGTAATTTTAAAAAAAATGAAAATTCCATCATTGTTTCTTAAATGGCATGTTTTAAGGTTTCAATTGCTATGAATTAAATATTTTTCTTCCATCACTCTTGGTTTTATTGGATTCTTAAAAGTTCCCGTTTTATTCTTTTCATATTTTGATAAGCTTAATAACATTATCATTAAAAGAAGAAAGAAAATCACAATATTGATACATATTTTTTAATCCAATCTAAGCTTTCGGCTTGTATAAGCCATTATCAAAGATGACAATTACATTACAATATATTAAGCAATACACGGACAAAACAGTGATGATAGTCTGTTTCTGTTTACATGGAAGATTGTCCGTGTATTGGGGTTCAAAGAAAGTAAGCAGTGATTTCACTTGAAAAAAAGCAGGATATTATAAAAACAAAATCATTAGGAAGATGAACGA
>OZ038519.1:5750322-5755322 GCA_964036315.1 Acanthosepion esculentum | reverse complement strand
ACACACATTATTAAGGAGCGAGAAACAATAAAAGAAGACGAATATTAAGGTATATATATATATATATATATATATATATATATATATATATATATATATATATATATATGAATAAATATAGTCTTAAAGTGTGGTATATTTATGGGATAAAGTGCTCAATATCAGAGATAGAGCGTGTGTAAATATAAAAGTGAACATAGAAGTCAACATTTAGACGATTGCACTAGCATGAAACAGACTGTCGCCTCTAAGTGTTGACTTCTATGTTCACTTTTATATTTATATATATATATATATATATACATATACGTATATAAACTAAACATACAAACATACATATATACCAACACATGTGCAAACACTCATATATATATAGAACATACAAACGTAAATTTAAACATACACCTATATAAACATATATACGCGCATACACATCTATAAACACATACACACATACATACATACATACATATATATATATATATATATATATATATATATATGTATATATACATATATTTTACCCTCCTCTCGTCTTCTCCTCCTTCTTACCTTCTTACTTTATATATATATATATAATAAAAAAACTTACAGACATACCCAGCAGTACAAACACACACACATACACACAAATACACACACATATACAGACACGAATAAAACAGTGTAGGTACACCAACACACACTCATATCGACAGGATGTGCATCAGGTAATAAAAGTAATAACCTATTAAATTTACAGTGACATATCATTATCTTTGAAAGTATTACAACCCCGATAGTAAATTAAATTTATAGTAGTGTTAGATAAATTTATAGAACTGTTAGTTCATATCTTTGATTTAAGAGATGGGTCTTATTTTTAAATTATATTATTTCAAATTTTCGTTAAGACGTAGATAACACGGGGCATATAGGGAGTTACATGTTTGAATTTATTGATTAATTTCTATTTAACTGTATGTGTTAATCCTTTTCTTTTAGACTCCAAAAATACTTGGATAATTAAGTCATGTACATATAGTTACTGTTATTAAAAGATTGCATATTCCCCGCTAACGTTCCTTGAATGGATTCATGGTGCCACCAATGTAAAATTTTTTTTATATTTGGGTTTTCTAGTGTAGAGATTGTACCAAGATAAACTACAGAACTAGTCATACAATTATTCTGTAATGGACAATTATTTGGGTTCCTACAATTACATAAGTGATTATTCGTGTCATTATACTTAGTATTGCTGCTTGCAACCCGGTGAGTAATCAAGTTTTTTGAGTCCCTATACTTGTTAAAGACTCTGTTGTTATGTTTCTTTAGGATATCCGCACAACTATAGCTTAATTAAAGGGTATTAGGATTAAATATTTTACTAAGTGGGTTTGTTTCTGGGTTCTTCATGAAGTTTAGAAATACACGGCCTAATTTAGTTTTAACCATTATATTAAAAGGGGGAGTAAATCAAATGATCTTTCTAGATCTTCTTTTCTTATTATGGTTGCAATTAACCGGGTTTCTGTATTGAATAGTAGTATCTTTGTATCAACTATTTTTGAGCGTAGAATTGTATAAATCACGATGTTTATTAAAAGCATCCTTGTTAGAAGAGTGTATTTTTATATGTGTATATGTGGATGTATTGATATGGGTATTTATGCATGATTATATATTTGTATATGTGGATGTATGTTCGTATGTCTTCGTATATGTATATGTATATATATCTTAGTGACTTGCAATGTATCATCGATTCTAACTAAAATCTACTTTTGTTTGATAAGGATTTTTTAATTGCATATAGACTTAATCAACAACTGTGTGTGGTTACATTTTTTAAAAATTATTATAAACTTTTACTGTACTTTATCGTCAATAAAATAATATTGTTTGAATGTGTGTAGGTTTATGTATATATATTCCTATTTTTATGTATATATATATATATATATATATATATATATATATATATATATATGTATACAAATATGGATATATATATATACATAGATATAGATAGAGACGAATAGCGATAGTTAGATAGATAGAGACGAATATAGATAGATAGATAGATAGACAGATAGATACGAACATACATATATATATATATATATATATATATATATATATATATATATATAGAGAGAGAGAGAGAGAGAGAGAGAGAGAGAGAGAGAGAGAGAGAGAGATAGATAGATAGATAGATAGGAAAATACATAAATAGAAATATGGATATATATATATATATATATATATATATATATATATATATATATATATATTTATATGGATAGATAGATAGATAGATAGATAGAGACGAAGATAGATAGATAGATAGATAGAATATGGATATGTACATATATAGTTTGATAGAAAGGAATATACATAGATAGAAATAAGTGTGTATATATATATATATATATATATATATATATATATATATATATATATATATATATACGCCAATTCATTCGGGTTTCGATCCTAGCTAGAGGCAACCGGACGTCTAGCCACACTGATGAGCTGTGAAACAGCGAAACAGTCTGTCTGTGGATGACAAATATATATATATATATATATATATATATATATATATATATATATATATATATATATATATATAGATAGATAGATAGATAGATAGATAGATACCAATAAAGATAGATATATAGATACGAATGTAGATGCAGTTTCTTCTCTCGTACTTTCCGTTTATCTTAGATACTAATAAATTTAGATATATCTTAATAGGATGAGATAGCCAGATATGAACCAAGTGATATATATATATATATATATATATATATATATATATATATATATATATATATATATATATATATATATATATTCATATATATATATATATATATATATATATATACAGAGGGTGCGGGGAATAAATTCGGATGAACTGTCTTTTCTTCTTGTCTGCAACACATAATTTAAAAACAAGTCTATAATAAAAAAAAAAAATTCTTGAAAGATTTATTATTTCTTACACCAACCGATTCCGTTCCAAACATTATTCTTCGTTTAACAGACATTTTTTAAAAGACTTTTCTTCATCCTTGCAGGTCAAAATGGTCATCAATAAACATTTGGAAAAATAGTTCCTTTTCTTTGTTTTTGGGGTTTTATGTTTTTTACACCGATTCCCTTTCGCTTTTTCCCTCTATCAGACCCGCCATCCTCTCAGACCACTCGCCATTCGCACCAGCTAACCCATTCCTCCAAAATTCTACATCTTTGTTTCTTTGGCGTGGAGAATTCGCTGAATCACCTTCATAGATTCGCCGGTTGTTGCTCCATCAAGCGTCTAAGAAAGAATAGCGCCTATGCCTGTGACATTATCAGGAATATTTAAAGATTTCTTCTTGAAGTGCTGGAACCCAGACCGAGATTAATCGATCTATTATATAAATTGGCAGATATTAAAGACTCCAGACATTAGGTTGCGCACTAAGCTTAATCTTATTTACGTATTCATTAGTTTACACATATGTTTACGAGATTCACACCATATTATTGCTTTATATCCCAACACTCTAGGTCAATATAATCTTCATTTTTATTACAATTTTCTTACTAGCTTTATTCAGTATTATTATTCTGGCATTTTATCCAAACCACCTGACTCTATACACTCTTCATTGTTAATATTATTTAAGTATTAGTTTTATTCCATCTTATTATTGTTGCTTTTTACCCAAAACTCTGGCTCTATACATTCTTCATTATTGCTATTATTTTATTACTAGTTTTATTCCATCTTATTGTTTTTCCATTTTATCCCAACACTCTGGCTCTATACACTCTTCATTATTACTATTATTTTATTACTAGTTTTATTCCATCTTATTATTGTTCCATTTTATCCCAACACTCTGGCTCTATACACTCTTCATTATTACTATTATTTTATTACTAGTTTTATTCCATCTTATTGTTTTTCCATTTTATCCCAACACTCTGGCTCTATACACTCTTCATTATTACTATTATTTTATTACTAGTTTTATTCCATCTTATTATTGTTGCTTTTTACACAACACTCTGGCTCTATACACTCTTCATTATTGCTATTATTTTATTACTAGTTTTATTCCATCTTATTGTTTTTCCATTTTATCCCAACACTCTGGCTCTATACACTCTTCATTATTACTATTATTTTATTACTAGTTTTATTCCATCTTATTATTTTTCCATTTTATCCCAACACTCTGGCTCTATACACTCTTCATTATTACTATTATTTTATTACTAGTTTGATTCCATCTTATTATTGTTGCTTTTTACACAACACTCTGGCTCTATACACTCTTCATTATTGCTATTATTTTATTACTAGTTTTATTCCATCTTATTATTGTTGCATTTTATCCCAACACTCTGGCTCTATACTGTCTTCATTATTACTATTATTTTATTACTAGTTTTATTCCATCTTATTATTGTTTCTTTTTATCCCAAACACTCTGGCGCTATACACTCTTCATTATTACTATTATTTTATTACTAGTTTTATTCCATCTTATTATTGTTGCTTTTTATCCCAACACTATGGCTCTATACACTCTTCATTATTACTATTATTTTATTACTAGTTTTATTCCATCTTATTTTTGTTGCTTTTTATCCCAACATTTTGCCTCTATACACTCTTCATCTTTAGTATTATTATATTTCTGTATCATTTATCATAAGAAATCTCATCTGGCGGTAGATTCAAGGCAATTAGTTGCTGGCAATAAAAACTGTGAACGCAACGATTATATAAGAACATCTCGCGGGATATCTCACGATAATATTTTTATCTGATGTCTTTTTAGCCCCCTCCTGATTCTGATAACGATTCACTTCAATTAGAACACGATAAAGGCAATACAAACAAAGATTCGCCGTTTGCCGATCTTACTATCTTACAAAAATATCCCAGTTCCACGTGTTTCGTTTTATCTAAGAACAGGATCTGAAGATTGAAATTCAAAATAGCAGCAGAA
>OZ038519.1:5737822-5745322 GCA_964036315.1 Acanthosepion esculentum | reverse complement strand
GTCTCTCTTCAGGATATAGGCAATCATGACTCTGCACAATTTCCTCTCCTTCGTAGCTCTTATTAATTATTTTCTTTTTCTTCTTCTTCTTCTTCGTCTTCTTCTTCTTCTTCTTCTTCTTCTTCTTCTTCATTTGGCCGTCTCTCTTCAGGATATAGGCAATCATGACTCTCCACAATTTCCTCTCCTTCGTAGCTCTTATTAATTATTTTCTTTTTCTTCTTCTTCTTCTTCGTCTTCTTCTTCTTCTTCTTCTTCTTCTTCTTCTTCTTCATTTGGCCGTCTCTCTTCAGGATATAGGCAATCATGACTCTCCACAATTTCCTCTCCTTCGTAGCTCTTATTAATTATTTTCTTTTTCTTCTTCTTCTTCTTCGTCTTCTTCTTCTTCTTCTTGTTCTTCTTCTTCTTCATTTGGCCGTCTCTCTTCAGGATATAGGCAATCATGACTCTCCACAATTTCCTCTCCTTCGTAGCTCTTATTAATTATTTTCTTTTTCTTCTTCTTCTTCTTCGTCTTCTTCTTCTTCTTCTTCTTCTTCTTCTTCTTCTTCTTCTTCTTCTTCTTCTTCTTCTTCTTCTTCTTCTTCATTTGGCCGTCTCTCTTCAGGATATAGGCAATCATGACTCTGCACAATTTCCTCTCCTTCGTAGCTCTTATTAATTATTTTCTTTTTCTTCTCCTTCTTCTTCGTCTTCTTCTTCTTCTTCTTCTTCTTCTTCTTCTTCTTCTTCTTCTTCTTCATTTGGCCGTCTCTCTTCAGGATATAGGCAATCATGACTCTCCACAATTTCCTCTCCTTCGTAGCTCTTATTAATTATTTTCTTTTTCTTCTTCTTCTTCTTCGTCTTCTTCTTCTTCTTCTTCTTCTTCTTCTTCTTCATTTGGCCGTCTCTCTTCAGGATATAGGCAATCATGACTCTCCACAATTTCCTCTCCTTCGTAGCTCTTATTAATTATTCTCTTTTTCTTCTTCTTCCTCTTCTTCATTTGGCCGTCTTCCTTTCAGGATATAGGCAATCATGACTCTCCACAATTTTCCTCTCCTTCGTAGCTCTTAATAATTATTCTCTTCTTCTTCTTCTTCTTCTTCTTCTTCTTCTTCTTCTTCTTCTTCTTCATTTGGCCGTCTCTCTTCAGGATATAGGCAATCATGACTCTCCACAATTTCCTCTCCTTCGTAGCTCTTATTAATTATTTTCTTTTTCTTCTTCTTCTTCTTCGTCTTCTTCTTCTTCTTCTTCTTCTTCTTCTTCTTCTTCATTTGGCCGTCTCTCTTCAGGAGATAGGCAATCATGACTCTCCACAATTTCCTCTCCTTCGTAGCTCTTATTAATTATTTTCTTTTTCTTCTTCTTCTTCTTCGTCTTCTTCTTCTTCTTCTTCTTCTTCTTCATTTGGCCGTCTCTCTTCAGGATATAGGCAATCATGACTCTCCACAATTTCCTCTCCTTCGTAGCTCTTATTAATTATTTTCTTTTTCTTCTTCTTCTTCTTCGTCTTCTTCTTCTTCTTCTTCTTCTTCTTCTTCATTTGGCCGTCTCTCTTCAGGATATAGGCAATCATGACTCTCCACAATTTCCTCTCCTTCGTAGCTCTTATTAATTATTCTCTTTTTCTTCTTCTTCTTCTTCTTCATTTGGCCGTCTTCCTTTCAGGATGTAGGCAATCATGACTCTCCACAATTTTCCTCTCCTTCGTAGCTCTTAATAATTATTCTCTTCTTCTTCTTCTTCTTCTTCTTCTTCTTCTTCTTCTTCTTCTTCATTTGGCCGTCTCTCTTCAGGATATAGGCAATCATGACTCTGCACAATTTCCTCTCCTTCGTAGCTCTTATTAATTATTTTCTTTTTCTTCTTCTTCTTCTTCGTCTTCTTCTTCTTCTTCTTCTTCTTCTTCTTCATTTGGCCGTCTCTCTTCAGGATATAGGCAATCATGACTCTCCACAATTTCCTCTCCTTCGTAGCTCTTATTAATTATTTTCTTTTTCTTCTTCTTCTTCTTCGTCTTCTTCTTCTTCTTCTTCTTCTTCTTCTTCTTCTTCTTCTTCTTCTTCATTTGGCCGTCTCTCTTCAGGATATAGGCAATCATGACTCTCCACAATTTCCTCTCCTTCGTAGCTCTTATTAATTATTTTCTTTTTCTTCTTCTTCTTCTTCGTCTTCTTCTTCTTCCTTCTTCTTCTTCTTCTTCATTTGGCCGTCTCTCTTCAGGATATAGGCAATCATGACTCTCCACAATTTCCTCTCCTTCGTAGCTCTTATTAATTATTTTCTTTTTCTTCTTCTTCTTCTTCGTCTTCTTCTTCTTCTTCTTGTTCTTCTTCTTCTTCATTTGGCCGTCTCTCTTCAGGATATAGGCAATCATGACTCTCCACAATTTCCTCTCCTTCGTAGCTCTTATTAATTATTTTCTTTTTCTTCTTCTTCTTCTTCTTCGTCTTCTTCTTCTTCTTCTTCTTCTTCTTCTTCTTCTTCTTCTTCTTCTTCATTTGGCCGTCTCTCTTCAGGATATAGGCAATCATGACTCTGCACAATTTCCTCTCCTTCGTAGCTCTTATTAATTATTTTCTTTTTCTTCTCCTTCTTCTTCGTCTTCTTCTTCTTCTTCTTCTTCTTCTTCTTCTTCTTCTTCTTCATTTGGCCGTCTCTCTTCAGGATATAGGCAATCATGACTCTCCACAATTTCCTCTCCTTCGTAGCTCTTATTAATTATTTTCTTTTTCTTCTTCTTCTTCTTCTTCGTCTTCTTCTTCTTCTTCTTCTTCTTCTTCTTCTTCATTTGGCCGTCTCTCTTCAGGATATAGGCAATCATGACTCTCCACAATTTCCTCTCCTTCGTAGCTCTTATTAATTATTCTCTTTTTCTTCTTCTTCCTCTTCTTCATTTGGCCGTCTTCCTTTCAGGATATAGGCAATCATGACTCTCCACAATTTTCCTCTCCTTCGTAGCTCTTAATAATTATTCTCTTCTTCTTCTTCTTCTTCTTCTTCTTCTTCATTTGGCCGTCTCTCTTCAGGATATAGGCAATCATGACTCTCCACAATTTCCTCTCCTTCGTAGCTCTTATTAATTATTTTCTTTTTCTTCTTCTTCTTCTTCGTCTTCTTCTTCTTCTTCTTCTTCTTCTTCTTCTTCTTCATTTGGCCGTCTCTCTTCAGGATATAGGCAATCATGACTCTCCACAATTTCCTCTCCTTCGTAGCTCTTATTAATTATTTTCTTTTTCTTCTTCTTCTTCTTCGTCTTCTTCTTCTTCTTCTTCTTCTTCATTTGGCCGTCTCTCTTCAGGATATAGGCAATCATGACTCTCCACAATTTCCTCTCCTTCGTAGCTCTTATTAATTATTTTCTTTTTCTTCTTCTTCTTCTTCGTCTTCTTCTTCTTCTTCTTCTTCTTCTTCTTCTTCATTTGGCCGTCTCTCTTCAGGATATAGGCAATCATGACTCTCCACAATTTCCTCTCCTTCGTAGCTCTTATTAATTATTCTCTTTTTCTTCTTCTTCTTCTTCTTCATTTGGCCGTCTTCCTTTCAGGATGTAGGCAATCATGACTCTCCACAATTTTCCTCTCCTTCGTAGCTCTTAATAATTATTCTCTTCTTCTTCTTCTTCTTCTTCTTCTTCTTCTTCTTCTTCTTCTTCTTCTTCTTCTTCTTCTTCATTTGGCCGTCTCTCTTCAGGATATAGGCAATCATGACTCTGCACAATTTCCTCTCCTTCGTAGCTCTTATTAATTATTTTCTTTTTCTTCTTCTTCTTCTTCGTCTTCTTCTTCTTCTTCTTCTTCTTCTTCTTCATTTGGCCGTCTCTCTTCAGGATATAGGCAATCATGACTCTCCACAATTTCCTCTCCTTCGTAGCTCTTATTAATTATTTTCTTTTTCTTCTTCTTCTTCTTCGTCTTCTTCTTCTTCTTCTTCTTCTTCTTCTTCTTCTTCTTCTTCTTCATTTGGCCGTCTCTCTTCAGGATATAGGCAATCATGACTCTCCACAATTTCCTCTCCTTCGTAGCTCTTATTAATTATTTTCTTTTTCTTCTTCTTCTTCTTCGTCTTCTTCTTCTTCTTCTTCTTCTTCTTCTTCTTCTTCTTCTTCTTCATTTGGCCGTCTCTCTTCAGGATATAGGCAATCATGACTCTCCACAATTTCCTCTCCTTCGTAGCTCTTATTAATTATTTTCTTTTTCTTCTTCTTCTTCTTCGTCTTCTTCTTCTTCTTCTTGTTCTTCTTCTTCTTCATTTGGCCGTCTCTCTTCAGGATATAGGCAATCATGACTCTCCACAATTTCCTCTCCTTCGTAGCTCTTATTAATTATTTTCTTTTTCTTCTTCTTCTTCTTCGTCTTCTTCTTCTTCTTCTTCTTCTTCTTCTTCTTCTTCTTCTTCTTCTTCTTCTTCTTCTTCATTTGGCCGTCTCTCTTCAGGATATAGGCAATCATGACTCTGCACAATTTCCTCTCCTTCGTAGCTCTTATTAATTATTTTCTTTTTCTTCTCCTTCTTCTTCGTCTTCTTCTTCTTCTTCTTCTTCTTCTTCTTCTTCTTCTTCATTTGGCCGTCTCTCTTCAGGATATAGGCAATCATGACTCTCCACAATTTCCTCTCCTTCGTAGCTCTTATTAATTATTTTCTTTTTCTTCTTCTTCTTCTTCGTCTTCTTCTTCTTCTTCTTCTTCTTCTTCTTCTTCTTCTTCTTCTTCATTTGGCCGTCTCTCTTCAGGATATAGGCAATCATGACTCTCCACAATTTCCTCTCCTTCGTAGCTCTTATTAATTATTCTCTTTTTCTTCTTCTTCCTCTTCTTCATTTGGCCGTCTTCCTTTCAGGATATAGGCAATCATGACTCTCCACAATTTTCCTCTCCTTCGTAGCTCTTAATAATTATTCTCTTCTTCTTCTTCTTCTTCTTCTTCTTCTTCTTCTTCTTCATTTGGCCGTCTCTCTTCAGGATATAGGCAATCATGACTCTCCACAATTTCCTCTCCTTCGTAGCTCTTATTAATTATTTTCTTTTTCTTCTTCTTCTTCTTCGTCTTCTTCTTCTTCTTCTTCTTCTTCATTTGGCCGTCTCTCTTCAGGATATAGGCAATCATGACTCTCCACAATTTCCTCTCCTTCGTAGCTCTTATTAATTATTTTCTTTTTCTTCTTCTTCTTCTTCTTCGTCTTCTTCTTCTTCTTCTTCTTCTTCTTCTTCTTCTTCATTTGGCCGTCTCTCTTCAGGATATAGGCAATCATGACTCTCCACAATTTCCTCTCCTTCGTAGCTCTTATTAATTATTCTCTTTTTCTTCTTCTTCTTCTTCTTCATTTGGCCGTCTTCCTTTCAGGATGTAGGCAATCATGACTCTCCACAATTTTCCTCTCCTTCGTAGCTCTTAATAATTATTCTCTTCTTCTTCTTCTTCTTCTTCTTCTTCTTCTTCTTCTTCTTCTTCTTCTTCTTCTTCTTCTTCTTCTTCATTTGGCCGTCTCTCTTCAGGATATAGGCAATCATGACTCTGCACAATTTCCTCTCCTTCGTAGCTCTTATTAATTATTTTCTTTTTCTTCTTCTTCTTCGTCTTCTTCTTCTTCTTCTTCTTCTTCTTCTTCTTCTTCATTTGGCCGTCTCTCTTCAGGATATAGGCAATCATGACTCTCCACAATTTCCTCTCCTTCGTAGCTCTTATTAATTATTTTCTTTTTCTTCTTCTTCTTCTTCTTCTTCTTCTTCTTCTTCTTCTTCTTCTTCTTCTTCTTCTTCATTTGGCCGTCTCTCTTCAGGATATAGGCAATCATGACTCTCCACAATTTCCTCTCCTTCGTAGCTCTTATTAATTATTTTCTTTTTCTTCTTCTTCTTCTTCGTCTTCTTCTTCTTCTTCTTCTTCTTCATTTGGCCGTCTCTCTTCAGGATATAGGCAATCATGACTCTCCACAATTTCCTCTCCTTCGTAGCTCTTATTAATTATTTTCTTTTTCTTCTTCTTCTTCTTCGTCTTCTTCTTCTTCTTCTTCTTCTTCTTCTTCTTCATTTGGCCGTCTCTCTTCAGGATATAGGCAATCATGACTCTCCACAATTTCCTCTCCTTCGTAGCTCTTATTAATTATTTTCTTTTTCTTCTTCTTCTTCTTCGTCTTCTTCTTCTTCTTCTTCTTCTTCTTCTTCTTCTTCTTCTTCTTCTTCTTCATTTGGCCGTCTCTCTTCAGGATATAGGCAATCATGACTCTCCACAATTTCCTCTCCTTCGTAGCTCTTATTAATTATTTTCTTTTTCTTCTTCTTCTTCTTCGTCTTCTTCTTCTTCTTCTTCTTCTTCTTCTTCTTCTTCTTCTTCTTCTTCATTTGGCCGTCTCTCTTCAGGATATAGGCAATCATGACTCTCCACAATTTCCTCTCCTTCGTAGCTCTTATTAATTATTTTCTTTTTCTTCTTCTTCTTCTTCGTCTTCTTCTTCTTCTTCTTGTTCTTCTTCTTCTTCATTTGGCCGTCTCTCTTCAGGATATAGGCAATCATGACTCTCCACAATTTCCTCTCCTTCGTAGCTCTTATTAATTATTTTCTTTTTCTTCTTCTTCTTCTTCGTCTTCTTCTTCTTCTTCTTCTTCTTCTTCTTCTTCTTCTTCTTCTTCTTCTTCTTCTTCTTCTTCTTCTTCTTCATTTGGCCGTCTCTCTTCAGGATATAGGCAATCATGACTCTGCACAATTTCCTCTCCTTCGTAGCTCTTATTAATTATTTTCTTTTTCTTCTCCTTCTTCTTCGTCTTCTTCTTCTTCTTCTTCTTCTTCTTCTTCTTCTTCATTTGGCCGTCTCTCTTCAGGATATAGGCAATCATGACTCTCCACAATTTCCTCTCCTTCGTAGCTCTTATTAATTATTTTCTTTTTCTTCTTCTTCTTCTTCGTCTTCTTCTTCTTCTTCTCTTCTTCTTCTTCTTCTTCTTCTTCTTCATTTGGCCGTCTCTCTTCAGGATATAGGCAATCATGACTCTCCACAATTTCCTCTCCTTCGTAGCTCTTATTAATTATTCTCTTTTTCTTCTTCTTCCTCTTCTTCATTTGGCCGTCTTCCTTTCAGGATATAGGCAATCATGACTCTCCACAATTTTCCTCTCCTTCGTAGCTCTTAATAATTATTCTCTTCTTCTTCTTCTTCTTCTTCTTCTTCTTCTTCTTCTTCATTTGGCCGTCTCTCTTCAGGATATAGGCAATCATGACTCTCCACAATTTCCTCTCCTTCGTAGCTCTTATTAATTATTTTCTTTTTCTTCTTCTTCTTCTTCGTCTTCTTCTTCTTCTTCTTCTTCTTCATTTGGCCGTCTCTCTTCAGGATATAGGCAATCATGACTCTCCACAATTTCCTCTCCTTCGTAGCTCTTATTAATTATTTTCTTTTCTTCTTCTTCTTCTTCTTCTTCTTCTTCTTCTTCTTCTTCTTCTTCTTCTTCTTCTTCTTCTTCTTCTTCATTTGGCCGTCTCTCTTCAGGATATAGGCAATCATGACTCTCCACA
>OZ038519.1:5717822-5730322 GCA_964036315.1 Acanthosepion esculentum | reverse complement strand
TCTTATTAATTATTCTCTTTTTCTTCTTCTTCTTCTTCATTTGGCCGTCTTCCTTTCAGGATATAGGCAATCATGACTCTCCACAATTTTCCTCTCCTTCGTAGCTCTTAATAATTATTCTCTTCTTCTTCTTCTTCTTCTTCTTCTTCTTCTTCTTCTTCTTCTTCTTCTTCTTCTTCTTCATTTGGCCGTCTCTCTTCAGGATATAGGCAATCATGACTCTGCACAATTTCCTCTCCTTCGTAGCTCTTATTAATTATTCTCTTTTTCTTCTTCTTCTTCTTCTTCATTTGGCCGTCTTCCTTTCAGGATATAGGCAATCATGACTCTCCACAATTTTCCTCTCCTTCGTAGCTCTTATTAATTATTTTCTTCTTCTTCTTCTTCTTCTTCTTCTTCTTCTTCTTCTTCTTCTTCTTCTTCTTCTTCTTCTTCTTCTTCTTCTTCATTTGGCCGTCTCTCTTCAGGATATAGGCAATCATGACTCTCCACAATTTCATCTCCCTCGTAGCTCTTATTAATTATCTTCTTTTTCTTCTTCTTCGTCTTCTTCTTCTTCTTCTTCTTCTTCTTCTTCTTCTTCTTCTTCTTCTTCTTCTTCTTCTTCTTCTTCTTCTTCTTCTTCTTCTTCGTTACTTACACTCACTTGTTATGTTATGTTGTGTTGTTTTTACTTGTCTCTCGTACCGACAATCCGTCATGTGAGTATCAGATTTTCCAAGCCGTCCCTCCTCCTTATATACGCTGAATATTTCAACACTCTCCTCTTGGTGTTAAATATAAGTTTCCTTTTGGTTTCCATTTCCTACTTACATATTCGGCCCGGCTTCTTTCTCTAGAAACACATATCTGTGGTTTCCAGGCTCTTTCTCATCTTTGAGGAGATTGCCCAGGATTCACTGCCCCACAGCAGAACATATATCACATAACATTCCAGTACTCTGGGTGACAGGGTGGAGTAATGGGTAACAGCTCGGATTGAATAATCCGAGAGCCGAGTTCGAATCCCACTTGAATCCATTACATAGGAAAAGTTATGAAACCTCTTCTTCTCCACCCAGCTATGGGGAAATGGCTTTAGATAGCAACTGGTCCACCGCAGAAAGAAATGGCGGGAAAAATATACCTCGTCAGTCATGTATCGAAAGATACATGATTGCCTAAGCATGTATAACGCATGGCACATAAATGAGTGACATTGAATGAAGTTCATCACGAATTTATCCTGTTTCGAAATACATTGTTTAACCTTTGGAATGCATCTTTGTCTACCTCCATGCGACTTCGTATTTCAGTGTCGTAATTTCCGTCCTCTACGAAAAAACTTCCCATATATATAAATATTTGATGCTTGTTGATTTTGGTTTCTAGCTTGAATATCTGGGCTAATCCTTTATCTAACAACTATGCTCTTTGATTTCTTCCGATTGATGTTAGATTCTTTCTTCTCGATTCACTGGCTTCTGTAGGAGGTTTTGTCGTTTCCTTTCTGTGTCTGCTATGAAACACTGTGTCATCTTCATATCATATTTTGAAGATTCTGCCCGCCAATAATAAATTCTATGAAAATTTCTGGGACATTCTGCCCGGTAAATGTTATTTAATACTGTTTATTATAAACAGAGCATTTATTTAAATACTTTTATGTAAAAATAGAATGTTAAACATAAAAATGTTTTTAAATAATTGTCGAACTTTGTCCATTTCATGATGTGTGACGTCATTTGTTTACATTTGATACGGCATGAGCAGTTATGAATGTACGTGAGAGATTCATGGAAGATTGAAGTTTATAAGCAGTAAATTCGACCTTGCCAACCGAACGATCCTTAGTGGCCGAATCGTTTAAGGGACGTCAGGTTATATGACGGTTCCGTATAGGATACAGGTTCGAATCCTGTCGGAGGACGAATATTGTCTATGAAAATTTCTCGGACATTCAGGCTGGTAAATGTTGTTTAATACTGTGTATTATAAACAGAGCATTTACTTAAATACTTTTATCTATAAAAAGAATGTTAAACATAAAAATGTCTTTAAATATATATGTGTATAAATGATAATAAACACCTTATATATATAAGTGAACATTGAAGTCAACACTCAGAGGCGTCAGGCCCCGAGTGGTGTTTTTTTCTCGATATATATGAGTCAGTTGTGCATTGTGTGTAATCTATTGCGCCGCTTATTTTTGTGGGACTGGCTTGTTTATTTATTTAATTGGGTTAATTTATTTTACTAGTTTTTTTTTTCCATTTCTTATTTTATATATTTATTTATTCTTTTGGGTTTTTGATATTTTATTAATGTACTAAAAACATTTGGGATTTGATTAGGTCGCATATTTAATAATTTGTTATGGTCTGGGAAGATAAAGCTATGTATACGTCCATTTTTTGGATTCATTGCCGTGGTCTATTGTGCTGTTTTGCTGGAGGACAGCTTTTAATTTGTTTATTATATTATTTATTTGTATATTTGGACTGATTATTTAAAAAAAAAATTTTTATTTATGTTTATTTTTATTAGATCTAACGGTTATTTTAGCGGGAGCGATTTGTTAATTAATTTATTTATTTGTATTAATTATTATTTATTTTCGAGGATTCGGTAAAATTCGGTAAATCTGTAATTGTGGGCATTAACGTCGGGTTGCATCTTCAACAGGATTACAGATTACCGGATTACCGTTGGCCAAGCTCAGTTTGCTTAATTCGGTAAAATCGATTTTATAGTGAGGAATGAACTTGCAACATTAATGAGTTGCTATATTAGGAGTAGATATAATCATCTCACCCCAAGCAAGGCACTTACGCCACTGGAACGCAAGGGCTTTCTGACTGTTACAGAATATAACAAAATCTCCTAAAAAGGATAATTAAAAAAAAAAGTATTAGGAAAGCAGAAGTTAACCATTGGCATTGTATTAAAATTTTCGAAGCTCAAACTTGACTGTGGTGCAAGAAACCAGAAGGTGTTCCACAAGCGAAAAGTGCGACAGAAGAAATTGTTAGCATAGAACTTACGGTTTTGTCTAGCGTATTTCCATTTTAAATTAACGATATAAAGTCGGTGATCTAGTATTGCGCTGACGTTTATAAATCTAGGTATCATACCATAAAGTTCATCAGAAAACTTACCAAGAAAGTATTTAAAGAAATGGCACAAAGAAGCTACGTTACGGCGATAGGAAAGTGAATGGTGCCGAGATGCCAAGTCAGGATTAGTAACATTGCAGGTTCTTCATTTTATTTTATCAAGAATCTCTAAATATATGGCGGGAGCAGATGGACCAGATGTGTCAGCAATATTCTAAGTATTGGCAAATGGTAGATTTGTAAATATGTTAGGTATATTCTGGCACGAATATTATACTGCCCATAAGCATATCTATCTCTCTCTCTCTCTCTCTCTCTCTCTCTCTCTCTCTCTCTCTACATATATATATATATATATATATTCATGGTAGTTGTTTTGATGATCTTTCCTCTATGGTACCGATATATATATATATATGTCTATATATATATATATATATATATATATATATATATATATATATATATATATATTTGTCATCCACAGACAGACTGATTCGCTGTTTCACAGCTCATCAGTGTTGCTAGACGTCCGGTTGCCTCTAGCTAGGATTGAAAACCGACTGAATTTGCGTCAGTCGGAACTTCTCCCACTAAGCCGTCAGCGTACGGTACGGGATGAAGGTGAATTTTAGCGTGTTTTAATTTTAGATTCAGATAAACACACTCAATTCTGTCGAAGAGTCGTGCAGTATTAGCTTAAATAGCCACTGTTTACAAATTCACACCTCAAACCAGAGGGCTCAACCGAAATTAATTTTTCAGGAGCTAATATTTTTGTCATCCACAGACACACTGTTTCGCTGTTTCACAGCTAATTAGTGTGGCTAGACGTCCGGTTGCCTCTAGCTAGGATTGAAACCCGACTGAATTTGTGTCAGTCGGAACTATTCCCACTAAGCCGTCAGCGTGCGGTACGGGATAAATGTGAATTTTAGCGTGTTTTATTTTTAGATTCTGAGTGAGTTTTTATCGTTCAAAATATATTTATGTATATATATATATATATATATATATATATATATATATATATATATTTTGAACGATAAAAATTATTAAAAAAATTAAAATCTTCAGACACACTGGGTTGTAGATTAATATTCTTTCGTTTTTATTATTATTATTTCATTTAGATTCCTCATATATATATATATATATATATATATATATATATATATATATATATATATATATATATATATATATATATATACCACCTCGGCTGACAACGACATCGCTAACCTATCTAAATATACTCTCACCCAAGGAGAAACATCTTTATTAATTAAAGGATTATAATTCTGACCCTCACAACCACTAAAATCTCTAAACCTTTGCTACGATATGGAAAAATACCTTCGTAGACTGAGACTAAAAGAATATTTCTCGGACAACAAATCTACTTCTAATACAGACAACTGCGCTAACCAATCATGCTCCAAACTATCTCCTACGAAGAATAACACTCTATGGACTCCACCAAGCGGACGTAATCAACACTTGGACCAATATGCCAACAAAGCCAGACAACACATGGATAACTTCTTACAAAACAAAGGACACCAGATAAAAAATACAACTTATCCAAAATAGAACACCAAGCCATTTATACTCTTAAAAACAACCGTGACATAATCATCGTACCAACCGACAATGGCGGAGCTATAACCATCTTAGACACTAACAACTATATAAAAGAAGCAGAATCACAACTTCAAAATAACAGATTCTATGTACCCTTACCTCTAGTCCCAACTAGCATATTAAAAAAAGAATTATCACTTCTCACTCAAAACCTAAACTACAACATAAAAAATACCATAAAATCTCTTATTCCTGACAACCCCAAAACAGCAACATTCTACACGATCCCAGAACTACATAAACTCCCCAAAATCCTTTCAGAAAAACACCCTAACACTTTTTCATCCAACCCGCATCAAATTACACAATCAAATAAGGAAGAAAACATCTATGAAATTTCAAAATCCCTTAAAACCATACCACATGGTAGACCCATAATATCAGGCATAGGTACCCTCACAGAACTTATATCTGGGTACATAGACAATATCCTAAAACCTTTATTGCCTGACATACCTAGTTATATTAGAGACACTACTGACTTTCTCAATAAATTACAAAACATTAACTTAGTCCACCATGATACAATTCTAGTAACGAAGGATGTCTCGTCCCTTTACACGAACATTCCATATGTTGAAGGAGTATCAGCTTGCCATGAGTTCCTTAGTAACAAAAAATTACCTAACAACCAAATCACAGATATATGCCAATTAATAAATTTCATTTTAACGCACAATAATTTAAATTCAACAACAAACACTATTTACAGATTAGTGGCACAGAAATGGGCATAAAAATGGCACCTAGTTATGCCAATATATTTATGCACATTCTAGAAAGGAAGATAATAGACAATTCAGAATTTAAACCATTACATTATTTTAGATACATTGATGACATTTTCTTATTATGAACTCATTGATTAGAAAAATTAAAAACATGTTTTACTTTCTGCAACTTCCACGATACAATTAAATTTACCATGGAGCACTCATGCACATCTGTCCCTTTCTTAGACGTTATGATAAAATTAAACAAACATACACTTTCTACCTGTCTATGCAACAAACCCACAAACCAACATAAATTCCTACACTTTAACAGCTGTCATCCCCTTAAATTAAAAAAATCTATCGTATACAGCTCATTTCTAAGAATCAAACGCATATGCTCAGACCAGCTAGATTTTCTACACAACATTAATAACTTAACAAAACAATTCCTAAAATGTAAATACCCAATAAACATAATAAAAGAAGCACTAAATAAAACTATCCACATAAATCGTAAGACACTTCTCACATACAAGGAAAGTAAAAACAACAATCGGATTCCGATGATTTTTAACCACAATCAATATCCCCACACACTTATTCACAAATTAAAAAAGCATTACAAGAACCTCCAGTTAAACGAAAAAATCAAAGACATTTTCGATAAACCACCCATAAATGCAAAAGAACAATCACCTAACCTATCAGCTATCCTCACCTCTACCAAATATCTAAACAATACAAACCAATCAGGAAATTACAAATGTAACAAACCTCGTTGCTTAGTTTGCAAACACTTAATAATCGATACTGTATTTTCTGTACCCAACACCAATATCAAGATAAACCCTCCTCGCCTCACCTGTGATAGCCTTTACATGATCTACTATTTATTCTGCACAATATGTCCTAATAGTGGATATATTGGAGAATCTGGAAATAATTTTAGATTTCGCTTCAACAATCATAAACCAACCATACGTCAAAACAATCCATTTCCCCCATAGCTGAATACTTTAATCAATCAGGACACTCATTAGACAACTGTAAATGTTTATTGATAGATTCTGATTTCGGTTCCACATACACACGTAGAAAAAAAGAAAAATACTGGATTTTAAAATTAAATACATATAAACTAAGGTTAAATAAAGACTTGGGTATTTTAAATCTTTATAAATATTTCAATACTTAAATATTTTTCAGATATAGTTAAAAAAATTTTTACACAACATCTAAAAATGTTATTACACTTAGATTTACGTTAAAAATATTCGAACACAGTAGCATTCCATATCACGTGACGTCCGCGTCTTGCGACGGACGCTACTTGTAAAGAAACCTCAAAAAACAGTTATTTCTGATGAAAGATCGAGGTCGATCTGAAATATCAAATTACATATATATAAATAAATACTTTCATAAAAAACATTATATTTTCCTTTAATTTACAAATTTTAGTTTTTTTCTATATATATACATATATATATATATATATATATATATATATATATATATATATATATATATATACGATGCTATGAGAACGAAAGTAATAATAAATTCCAACGTTCACAGCATTAATACAAAAGATGGCTCGATATCGATAGTAGTGTGATAATTATTTATTTATTATAATTTTATCATATAGACAAAACCATTTTACTCACTACAAAGATGCAACTTCGTTTCAGTGCATTTCAATTGCACCTCGACGGGTGAAAATCGAAAATGGTTACCATTTTACCATACCAGGTAACCATTTTCGATTCTCACCCGTCGAAGTCCAGTTGAAATGCACTGAAACGAAATTGGATCTTTGTAGTGAGTAAAATAGTTTTGTCTATATGATAAAATTATAATATATATATATATATATATATATATATATATATATATATATATATATATATTTATATTTATTATATATATTATATATATATTATTTATTTATTATATATATATATTATTTATTATACTATAAATTAACTGAGTTAAAATATTTTTTCTCTACACAGTAATAACCATGTTTCAAAAATGGAAGCTAAAAGCTTCGAATTTAATTTTGTTATTTTGGACTCCAAAATACGCTTGTCGAGGAAATGGAACTTATGCTTTAATTTAATAACAAAATTAAATTCGAAGCATTTAGCTTCCATTTTTGAAACGTGGTTATTACTGTGTAGCGAAAAAAAATATTTTAAATCAGTTAATTTATAATATTAATGCTCTGTAAATTTACATTGAGCACTATTTTGTAAAAAATAAAAATATCTATAAGAACACCGGATTATATATATATATATATATATATATATATATATATATATATATATATATATATATATATATATATATATATATTATAAATTAATTGATTTAATTTATAATATTAATGCTATGTAAATTTACATTGAGCACTATTGTGTAAAAATAAAAATATCTATAAGAACACCGGATTTTATATCTTACTGTTCTTTCTTTTTATATATATATATATATATATATATATATATATATATATATAGAGAGAGAGAGAGAGAGAGAGAGAGAGAGAGAGAGGAAAGTTCATCAAAACAACATGAAAATATTTATAGAAATAGTCTCGAGGAAGTTACGTTACGACGATTGGAAAGTGATTGAATCTGGATGCCAGAGTAGCACCAATAATATTGCAGATTCTTCTTTGGATTTTAGCAAGAATTTCTAAAAATATAACAAAAGCATCAGAACTGATTTGGCAGGAATATTCATAGCATGGATGAATGGTAGACTTATAAATATGTAAGATAGATTCTGCCGGTTATTTATAATGTCTGCGTGCCATCGAGGAAATTTCTATTTTTTGTTTAGTTTATTTACCTAAACAACATTTATTTAACCAAGCAGCAGAAATAATTAGATTTTTTTTCATATTTATCTCCATGAAGAGTGCTAAAAGTTTATCGACCTGAAATGTTAGAGAATTGGGTCAGATTGGGAAATGTTCAGCAACCTCCCCTTAGTACCGAGATAACTGAAAGATCGTGCCTTTTCTGCAGAAACCTTTCAGATAACACAAGATTCTTGAACAAATTGGCATCATTTCACCATTTTTTATCATGAATTGAAAATAATTGGTTTTCCACTTATTCAATACGAAATGTCTTTTGCAGTTTATCTTAATAATATATATATTATCTTAATAATATACATATTGTAATATATATATATATATATATATATATATATATATATATATATATATATATATATGTACCGGGTATAGTAACTAAATTGTTCAAATCGTGTGACAGCATAATTATCCATCCCACAAAATGAGTAATATCTAAAAATCCACTAAACTAATTGAGTTACTTTTTGCTAAGTTTTCAGATAAGAAGTTTAACCACCTTGACACCATTTGTCGTAAGAAGGACAGAAACAAAACCTTTGAGTTAAAAAGATAGAAGGTTAAATTCGTTTTGTGACAGACCCACTGTCTTACCAACTAAGCAATGGTGAGAGGAAAATGATGAATCAAGCCCTCAGTAATTTTTGTAAGCATTTCACCCCAAGCAAGGCGGGAGTGCCACTAGCTCGCAAGGGGTTGCAGAGAGTGGGATCAAGAGTAAAGAGGTGTGATAGAGGAAAGGATGAAGGGAAGGACTGGGAATAGATCAAGGCATCTGGAGATGTCGATTGACATGGCATTTGAATAGTTGGAGATTATAGCTATCAGATAAGCGGGACATGAAGCTATTGGAGTAGGAGAGACGTTTCGACAGTGAATGTTTGGAACTGAGATGCCAACCTCGTGGCACGTTTAAATTAATTCAGTTTGGGAACCGGGGAAAGTATGGTACGAACATTCTTACTCTGGCTTCGATCTTCAAATCCATTCAAGAACTGTCAACAGAGAGGAAAACTAGATCACTTGTCACAAGAGGAAGAGGGATCATCATTTCCATTTAGAGCTAAAGAGATCAATTAGAAAAGATCCAACTCAGTTCATAAGTCGTTTGACACCTGAGAGAGGATTTTCAGCTATGACAGTCTAAAGAGCAGTGAAAATAGATTTCAAAATGAAATTTCACGCGAAACGTGAGTGGCAACTTGTTACTTCGGGACAGAACGTTAGGTTAGAGAGGGCGAAAATCATCTTGAACATGTTGGAAAATGATCCTGAAATAATATATATATATATATATATATATAATCAAACTTAATGAGCCAGTCTGAAAAATCTGGAACCCTGACGATCTGCCTAAGTGAAACCGTGGTAGGTCTGTCTGGCTCCTTAGGTTTGACTAGGTCTGCTCTACGTTTGTATCGAGCTCTTTAGTTAGTTGTTTACTCGTATCGGCGTTTTTCTTTGGGCCTTGAACCTGTATCTGTGCGATTATTTTCGACAGACTTTCATGCTCCTGGCTCTTTCTTTTTTAAAACCTTTTTTTCCCTTCAAGATTGATTTGGCTATTGTTAAATCAAGAATTCGAAGGTTTTTCGACACGAGTATAGTTACCTATATATATATATATATATATATATATGTGTGTGTGTGTGTGTGTGTGTGTGTGTGTGTGTGTATTTAGGTAGCATTTTTTCATTCATACATGTTTCATTAAATAATATAGATAAGTGTTGTCTATATATTTTATGTAAGTTCTTTTCATATCGTCTGATAAGCTTAATAACATTATCATTAAACAATGAAAGAAAATCACAATATTGATACATATTTTTTGTTTATATTATTTAATAAAACATGTATAAAAAAAAATGCTGCCTAAATACACACAATTTAAATTACATGATCCAGCAGCCCACAATACAATCAATACTTGAAATTACTCTAATTATCATCTTTGATAATGACTTATGCAAGCCGAAAGCTTAGACTGGATTAAAAAATATGTATCAATAGACGATATGAAAAGAATTTACATAAAATAAATAGACAAAACTTGTCTATATCATTTAATGAAACATGTATGAATATATATATGTATATATATATATATATATATATATATATATATATATATATATATATATATATATATATATATTAGGTCATCCATAAGTTCTGTCCGAATTTTAACTTTTGTTAAAATGAACGAAATTTAAAGAGTATTTTATAATGTCTAATGGAGCTGAACATTATTTTTATGCTTAGATGCATTTAAACAGATCAAATTTTATTTCAGAGAACAATAAAATTAAATTTTGTTTGATTAAAACCCTGCTAACATGGAGGTACCCATGAATCATTTGAGGCACATAATGCTTTATGAGTTCAAGAAAGGCAACTCAGCAGCCGAAGCGGCTAGAAACATTCACTCAGTTTATGGAGAGGCATGTGTGAATGAAAGACCTTGCAGAAGATGGTTTGCAAAATTCAGAGGTGGATATTTCACCCTTGAAGATGAAGATCGAACCGGACGTCCAGTTGAGTTTGATGAAAAGCTTCTTGAAGCAGCCCTTGAAGAAAATCCTGCTTTATCAGTTGAGGAATTGGCAGTGGTTCTCAGTTCAAACCATACAACTGTTCATCGTCATCTTCAACAACTTGGAAAAGTTCCTAAACTTGGAAAATGGGTGCCTCATGAATTGTCTGAAAACAACCTCAAATCCCGAGTTGATATCTGCTCTTCTCTGCATTCTCGCCAACTTGTTTGACCTTTTTTGATAGACTTGTGACTGGCGACGAAAAATGGAACTTTTTATCGAAATGTTAAGCGTCGTAGACAGTGGCTTGGTAAAGGGGAAGGACCCCAGCCACAGCCGAGAAGTGAACTTCATGTGCAAAAGGTTCTTCTTTCAATCTGGTGGGATTGCCAAGGAATAATCCACTTTGAATTCTTACCACCTAATGCAACAATTAATGCTCAAATATACTGTCAGCAATTAGAGTGTTTGAACCAAGCTTTGAGGGAAAAAAGACCTGCTGCGGGTGATGTTTCATCAGGACAATGCGCGACCACACACAGCAAGAATCACGTCACAAAAGATCGAAGAACTTGGTTGGGGGAAAATTCCTCATCCACCTTATTCTCCCGACCTTGCTCCTTCAGACTACCATTTGTTTCGTAGCTTACAGAATCATTTGGAAGAAACAGCTTTTGTAACACAGGAATAGGTTACAACTGACATTTGTAAGTTCTTCGAATCAAAGCCAAAAGAATTTTACAGTAACGGAATTAGTAAGCTTGTTAAAAGATGGAAGGAAGTCATAGATATTCAGGGAAAATACATTGTTGATTGAATCTGTAATTAAATGTAACATTTGGTCACTTGTTTTCTTTATTCAAAATTCGGACAGAACTTATGGGATGACCTGATATATATATACAGGGTGACCAAAAAAAAAACGGGAACTTTTTAACAATCCAATAAAACCAAGAGTGATGGAAGAAAAATATTTAATTCATAGCAATTGAAACCTTAAAAAATGCCATTTAAGAAACAATGATGGAATTTTCATTTTTTTAAATTACGTCCTGTAGATGGCGTCCTCCTGTACGAATGCATTCTTGAAATCTGCTGTTGAGATTCCTCATTGACTGCTGCAACATCTCAGCTGGGATACTGTGAATTTCATTCTCGTTACTAAAATGGCGAAATGTTTACTTGCTCAAGGTCAGTCTCGCAGTGTTGCCACTTGCTCATGTCTGGCAATGCACACTTCAAAAATTCCCGTTTTTTGGGGTCACTCTCTCTCTCTCTCTCTCTCTCTCTCTCTCTCTCTCTATATATATATATATATATATATATATATATATATATATATATATATATATATTTATATATTTATATATAAACTTTATTTCAATCCTTCATGTGCTTCCGATCCTTAGCTATGATTAAATAATGATGACGTTATTTTTGTTTATGATCGATTTCATCACGATTCTTCTGTTAAGCTTTCTGGAATTGTCTTCAATGGTCGACTGAACTTGCTTTGTTTCAATGACTTTTGTTTTGTTATTATTAGTTACTTCGTTCAATAAGAAATCGTTTAAATCGTGTAAAAGCAAATTGTTAGAGTAAGCTCTGAACT
>OZ038519.1:5662822-5715322 GCA_964036315.1 Acanthosepion esculentum | reverse complement strand
ATTTACTGGCTTGAATGTCCGAAAAATTAAAATAGAAAATATGTATTCTACGTCAGGAATCGAAATTGTATCCTATACGGAACCGTCATATAAGCTGGCGGGCTATACCATTTAGCTACAGAGGATGCGTCTGGTTAGCAAGGTTAAATTACTGTTAACTAGACGCTTCCTGTAAATGGTATAGTTCCTCAGGCTATATGTTCCGTATAAGATACAGGTTCTATCCCTCTCGGAGGACACGGTAAATGTTGTTAATACCATTTACCTAAATATATGTATCTACAAAAAATATCAGAGATATATATATATATATATATATATATATATATATATATATATATATATATATATATATATATATTAGTATAGGATTGGTGTATACGGAATAAATTCCATAACCAACAAATACTCTTCTTGAAAGAGTACTCAATACATACTAGAGCAAATATAATTATTGATTTGAAAATTATAATATAAATATGTTATAAAATCACTACAAAAATAGTAATTTTGTTTCAACACTTCAAGTGACAATGGTGAATGTAGAATAAAGGGTTTTAAAAGGTTCAAATCAACCAAACATCCCTTCCTAGAGGAAACGCTGTTACATAAGCTGGAATGACCAATCAAAATACAAGTATATGAGAATTCAAAAAACTTGACAACGAACCTTGGTTATAATAATTAATGCGTAAATGTTTGGGTTTGACTAAAATAGAAATCATTATAATTAATATTAAATTTTACTATAAAATTGAAAATTAAAAATTACCAATTTTAAATTGGTCATTTTTATATATATTAGAATTTTTTTATATAGGCAAAAATAATTTACTTACTACAAAGACCTTAAACCTAAATAACTTATGTATTCAACATACCTAAAAGAAAGGTCAATCTCTTAATTTATTAATTTACAAATCACTTTCATTGATTACAAAACTAGTAGTGATAACTCCAACCTAAATATGTGCAATTCACCTCTGTCTTAAGTTTTTAAATAACCAAAAATAATTGCCAATTATTACTATAACTAACATTTGAATTTATCCCTCCTTCCTCTTTCATCGTATTACTATATCTTATTCTCACCTTTCCTCCCCCAACCCTCGCTAAACCCTAGACCGTTGTTGTCGAAATGAATTTTTTCAGGCCCAGCCATTACTTTAAAACCTCAGCCACCCTTCACCAAACTGCTATCAACAACCACTATTGTTTCACTCCGGTAACCTTTTTGCCTTTATCCATTTTTTTTTCAAACATATGAAAAAAAACAAGTGACGTTTCACAAGCGGCTTGCTTACAAACATAATTGTTCATCACCATTTGGGTTCTCACCAGTCGAAGTGCAATTTAAATTCACTGAAACGAAGTTGCATCTTGTAGTGACTAATATGTTTTTGTCTATATGAAAAATTATAATAAATAATTATTGCTCTATTATCAGTATTGAGCCCTCTTTTGAACGTTAGAATTTATATATTATTTTCATTCGCATTACATCATATATATATATTTCTGAGATGAGGTATTATGTACACAATTTACATTATTCGGACTATTGTCCTCATCTTTGTCGCCATATTTATTACAACGTTTCGGCCTTTCAGTATCTGTCTATATTTCTGAGATGAGGTATTATGTACACTATTTACATTATTCGGACTATTGTCCTCATCTTTGTCGCCATATTTATTACAACGTTTCGGCCTTTCAGTATCTGTCTATATTTCTGAGATGAGGTATTATGTACACTATTTACATTATTCGGACTATTGTCCTCATCTTTGTCGCCATATTTATTACAATGTTTCGGCCTTTCAGTATCTGTCTATATTTCTGAGATGAGGTATTATGTACACTATTTACATTATTCGGATTATTGTTCTCATCTTTGTCGCCATATTTATTACAACGTTTCGGCCTTTCAGTATCTGTCTATATTTCTGAGATGAGGTATTATGTACACTATTTACATTATTCGGACTATTGTCCTCATCTTTGTCGCCATATTTATTACAACGTTTCAGCCTTTCAGTATCTGTCTATATTTCTGAGATGAGGTATTATGTACACTATTTACATTATTCGGATTATTGTCCTCATCTTTGTCGCCATATTTATTACAACGTTTCGGCCTTTCAGTATCTGTCTATATTTCTGAGATGAGGTATTATGTACACTATTTACATTATTCGGACTATTGTCCTCATCTTTGTTGGCATATTTATCAGTGACAGGACCCAAATGTGAGTTCAATACCTGGTTAAGGCAGTGGAGAACTTGGAAAGGTGAATCAACAGGATATAACTAACAACTGACATCCATTATACATGGCATGTGGAATTAGAACAGTCTACCCCAACGAGCGAAATACACGGTTCAGTTCGACATTCCAACAAAGTGAATAAAGCCGGATCGTACAACAGCCTCTTTAGGTTCATACTTAGTGTATTGAGCACTTTATTTAGTTACTTTTGCTTTACTCGTTTTGGAGGTTTTTTTCTTAGGACTCTGAGCTTGGATTCTGGACGATTGTTTTCGCCTCAATTTCATGTTCTTCGTTCTTTCTTTTTTTATTCCTTTTTTATCCCTTGTGTATTGGTTTGTTCATTTTCAAGCCGAAACACCTAAGGTTTTTCCAGACGAGTATGACTATTTATATATATATATACATATATATATATATATATATATATATATATATATATATATATATATATATATATATATATATATATATATTCTATAGTGTTAATTAATTTTTATTATTCCAACAAATATTTTTCGTTTAAACATTATTTTTAGTGGATACCCGTGTTTGAGTAGACGCCTCGTTTATTTATTAAACAGTACATTTATTTATTTTCGTCTACCGGCCTGAATGTTAGAGAAATCTTATTAAAGAAGCATAAATATAGTGTTTAATAAATAAATGAGGCGTCTACTCAAATACGGGTATCCTATAAAAATGGTGCTTAAAGTAATAAGAATCTGTTGGTTTAGGAAAAATCCATTATTTAGAAAATTTGTTTACTTTTGGATACGATACTTTTCTGAATCTCAGACGGTCAGAGCTTGGCAGATCGAACCGAAGTTCTCATTGCCGAGGTTAACTTATGTTCGTATTCTGGCGGAGAATGCATGTTTTTGTGTCGAATGTTCATATTTTTTTAATTTTTCTTCAAGTACTTTCGTCTTTCTAGTTATTATCAAGAAATGATGTATTGTTCGTTTGGTAGTTTTAAATCCTTTGTCTGCAATGTTCGGATTCATTGTTGACGCTTATCGCCGTTTTCTTCTCTATGAAATGCGTCCTATGTTGGATCTGAAGAGACGTCTGGAGCCAGTGCGTAATGGGTTTGATGCTGCAGTGGATAGCGAGCTCTGGCTTTTCTTTTGTCTCTTTTATTTGTTTCGTGGGGTTTTTGA
The DNA here is from genome assembly GCA_964036315.1 of Acanthosepion esculentum. Classification (NCBI taxonomy): domain Eukaryota; kingdom Metazoa; phylum Mollusca; class Cephalopoda; order Sepiida; family Sepiidae; genus Acanthosepion; species Acanthosepion esculentum. The sequence continues at coordinate 5,711,890 of OZ038519.1, read as the reverse complement.
AGGTTATTGTTTTGTTCTTGGACTGTTCTTCGATTGTTTTTTTTTCTGCAGGTTCCGTCACTCGTTTTCCACAGAACAGCAGAGTAAATATCAGCTATAGTTTTGCTGAGAACAGTTTTTTTTCATAATTTCACCACAATCAAGACAAGAGATTTCAGAGGAGGAAACTGAGAAAAAAGACTTGTTGCAGAGATGATTGACGAAAGGACAAAAGATGAACTGAATTCAAGAAGATAGAAAATGGCGATTGATGTTGCATTTAAAGTTTTAACATTGTTATTATCATTGACGTAAAAAATCATAACACGCGGAGGAAGTAGGAGAAAAGAAGCTGTTCGATTAGAAGTGGCGGTTGCATTTTCGTCGTCACTTCCGGAAGTTGTTTCCGGATATTGGGGATCTTATTGCAATTTTCTTCCCAGTAAAATGAATCCTTTGCCTTTTCTTTGAGCTCTATTCGTCTCTTCTGGGGTTTTCGAAGGATGTTGTCTTTTTGTCGATTTTTCTTCTCCAATTTGTACTTTCTGAAGCTTCTGTTCCATTTCAAGGTGTTTTTGAGCTGATCCCGGAATCGACGATTTGGTGCACCCCGCGATCTCTTGCCAGATACGAGGGGGAACATCGTGATACCGCTTACGTGCAATTTGGAGAATAGAGGCTTCCAGTTGAGCTACAGTCTGCCTCCGTTACTTCCTTTGTCGTAGGACTTGAAGGAAGAGAATTTTGGAGAAGAATGCTCGAGAAGAAGAAAAGTCTTTGAGTATGAAGGCCTTGGCTGTGAATTCTTTAAAGTCGCCACTTCATCGTACATACATTTCAGATTTGTTTCAGTGTTTGTCTTCTGGGTTTTCAAATTTTTCAAAGGATGTTGCCTTTTCCGTTATTGATCTTCTCCAATTTGTACTTATTGCAGCTTCCGTTTCCATTTCAAGGTGTTTTTTGAGGTGATCCTTGAATCGATGATGTGGCGCTCCCCTTGCTCTCTTGCCAGATACGAGCTGCGAGAAGAGGATTTGTTTGCGTAGGCGGGTACCTGGCATTCGAGCTAGGTGTCCGGCCTATGGCATTAGGTGACGAGCCATGATGTTTTCTAGGTTCTCTTCATTTTTACGCTGAGGGGAAACTTTCTTGTTCGTGATACCGCCGACGTACAATTTGGAGACTAGAGGTTTCCAGCCGAGTCACAGCCTGCCCCCATCACCTCGTTGGCGTAAAAAGAGAATTTTAAAGACAGCTTGAGAAGAAGAAAAGTCTTTGAGTACGAAAACCTGTATTATGAATTACAGTGTAACTCGGATATAAGAGACCCGGATATAAGAGAAACCCGGATATAAGATAGATTGTCTATGGTCCCAAATTAGAGCCTGTGTTAATAAAACAAAATAGACCAAACCCGGATATAAGAGAATTCTTCTCAGGTCCCGACAACTCTCTTATATCCGGGTTACACTGTATTTGAAATCGCCACTGTATTTTCCCAATGTCGGGTCTGAAGTAACGCTCGCAGCCATTGCATGGTAGGGTAAGAGGCCTCTGGGAATGGAGAGCTCTGGCTTTACTTTGGGCTCTCTCAGCGTCTTCTATTTATCTTCTGTTGTTTTCCTAGGATGCTTTTTTTCGTCGATTCTTCTTCTCCAAATTCTATTTTCTGCAGATTCCATTTCAAGGGGTTTTTGAGTTGATCCTTGAGTTGACGATGTGGTGCTCCCCGTGGTTTCCTGCCATATACGAGGGGAAACTTCGTTGTTTGTGATACTGCCTAAGTGCAATTTAGAGACTATGAAGATGCCTGGCATTCGAGCAACGTGTCCGGCCTATCGAATTCAGTGACGAGCTATGATGCTTGCTAGGCTCTCTTCATCTTTAAGCTGAGAGGAAACTGCGTTGTTCGTCGTGATAACGGCTATGTGCATTTTGGAAACTAGAGGCTACCAGCTGAGTCAAAGCCTGGCCCCGTTACTTCCTCCACGTTGCCATAGGACTTGAAGGAAGAGCATTTTGGAGAAGAGTGCTTGAGAAGAAAAATATATCTGAGTACGAAAGCTTTGGCTGTGAATATATTGAGGTCGCTACTCCATTTTACATATATATTAGCTTTGTTTCATTGTTTGTCTTCTGGGATTTTCAAAGGATCTTGTCTTTTCGTCTATTGTTCTTCTCCAATTTGTACTTTCCGCAAATTCTGTTTCCATTTCAAGGTGTTTTTTAGATGATCCTTGAAACGACTATGCGGCGTTCCCCCTGCTCTCTTGCCAGATTTGAGCTGCGAGAATAGGATTGTTCGCGTAGGCGGATACCTGGCCTTTCGAGAAAGGTGTCAGGCCTATCGAATTCGGAATGGGAACTTCGTTGTTCGTGATACCGCTTTCGTGTAATTTGGAGACTAGAGGCTTCCAGCTGAGCCACAGTGTGGCCCCGTAACTTCCTCCTCGTTGCCGTAGGAATGGAGGAAGAGAATTTTGGAAAAGAGGGCTTGAGAAGAAGAAAAGTCTTTGAGTATGAAAGCCTTGACTGTGAATTATTTAAAGTGGCCACTCCATCGTACATACACATCAGCTTTGTTTCAGCGTTTGTCTTCTGAGCTTTTCAAAGTATGTTGTCTTTTCAGTCATTGTTCTTCTCCAATTTGTACTTATTGCAGCTTTCGGTTCCATTTCAAGGTGTTTTTCAGCTGATCTTTGAATCGACGAATTGCTAGATGCGAGCTTCGAGAACAGGATTTGTGTGCGTAGGCGGATACCTGGCCTTTCGAGCAAGGTGTCGGCAAGGCAATTTGGCAACTAGAGGCTTCCAGCTGAGTTACACTCTGACCCCGTTACTTCCTCCTCGTTGCCGTATGACTTGAAGGAAGAGAATTTTGGAGAAGAGTTCTTGAGAAGGAAAAAAATATTTCAGTACGAAAGCTTTTTGCTGTGAATATTTTGAGGTCGCCACTCCATCTTACATATATATCTGTTGTGTTTCAGCGTTTATCTTCTAGGATTTTCAAAGATTATTGGACTGTTTTTCTCCAGTTGGTCCTTTCTGCAATTTCCGTCCCCCATTTTCAAAATATAATCAATAAATATCCGCTCTAATTGTGCTGAGAACATATTTTTTTAACCATTTCACCCCAAGCAAGGCGGAAATGCCACTAGTATGCAGGGGGGGGCATACAGGGAGTGAAAGTGAGAGAAAAGAATGTGAGTAGGGAGGATTGGTCAAAGGACAAAAGATGAACAGGATTCAAGAAGCTAGAAGATAGCGATTGACGTTACATTTAAATTTTTGAAGATTGTAGTTACCAAGGAAGCAGGTAAACAGAAGGGTGTTCCACAGGTGGAAAGTGCGAGAAAAGAATCCGTTGAAGAAGTGGCGGTTACATTTAACTATTTCATAATATAAATGTATTGCTGATGATTTTCCTATGGGAACGCATAGAAAATCAGTAAGTAAGAGATTGTCAAAGGTCAGGAAATATTGTCTGCTTTACTAATACAATAGGGCTTTTATATGTACAACGTAAACACTTTGGTAACGATTTTACTAAAAGAATACATTACAAATTACGAAGAAATGATAATTCAAGCATTACTGATCGTTTAGGACTTTTATATGTATAATGTAAACGCTTTGCTAACATCTTTTCTATAGAAATTCATTGCAAATTAGGAAGAAAGGGATTGTCAGTGGTCAGGAATGAATGTAATCATTGCTCATAGAATAGGATTTTTATATGTATAATGTAAACACTTTGCTAACACCTTTTCTATAAAAATGCACTGCAATTTTCTTTTTTAAGCGTTTCACCCCAAGCAAGGCGGGAAGCCACTAGCACGCCAAGGGGTTACAGAGAATTGGAGTGAGACCAAATAGGAGTGATAGAGGAAAGGATGAAGAGAAAGATAGGGGATAGATCAAGGCATCTGGAGACGTCGATTGACATTACATAATTGGAGATTATAGCTATCAGGGAAACAGGAGAAGGGGGGGGTCCACAGGCGAGAGGTGCGAGATATGAAGCTATTGAAGTATAAGAGACGGCTACATTTAACAGTTTCGACGGTGAAAGGGTGTGAGCGAGATGCCAGCCAAGTAGAATGCTTATATTCATGAAGTTTGGGAACCAGCGAAAGCAGCTCATCAGAGCAGTTACCGTGAAAGTATTTGTAAAAAAGACAGAGGGAGGCGACGGCACGTCTGGGAGAGAGCGACTGCAGACCAGATGCCAGATCAGGGCCAATTACATTGCATATCCGTCCCTGGATCTTATCAAGAACCTTGATACAAACAGAAATGGCACCGGACCATATATGGCTGCAATACTCCATGCAAGGGCGGATGGTTGATTTGTAGATTTGATGGATCGATTCCGGGGAGAAAAATTTCCTGGCGCGGCACAGGGAGCCAACTTTCCTTGCGGTGGACGAAACTATTGATTCAATGTATTTGTTCCATCTCAGGGTCAGCAGTCAATGTGAGGTCGAGTAGTCTCAAAGTGGAGCTCTCGAGAAGTTGAGCGTCAGGCATTCTAATTAGGGAGAAAGGTATTGTCAGTGGTCAGGAATGAATGCAATCATTGCTGATAGAATAGGATTTTTATATGGATAATGTAAACGCTTTGCTAATACTTTCTCTATAGAAATGCATTGAAAATTAGGAAGAAAGGGGTTGTCAGTGGTCGGGAACGAATGAAAGCATTACTGATATAATAGGCACCTTTATATGTATAATGTAAACGCTTTGCTATTTTTTCCTCATGGAAAAAGCACTAATTAATGTATTATCAATTGTCAGGAAGTATGGAAATAAATATTAATAGAATAGGGCTATTATAAGTATAATATAAATGCATTACTGATAATTTCCCAAGAAGAACGCATTGAAAATCTGTTAGAAAGATATTGTCCATGGTCAGGACGTAAGACAGGCCTTACTAATAGAATAATGCTATTATATGTATAATGTAAACACTTTGCTAACGCTTTTACTATAGAAATGCATTCGACATTAGAAACAAAGGGATTTTCAATGGTCAGGAATGATGGTATGTATAATTGAGAGAATTCGGCTGCTATATTAATAATATAAATTGTGTTTCCTTCCATATGTTTCCGAATATTTTAGCAGACACTCAATCCAAACAAGCAGAACAGGAGAAACATACGTTCTGAATAACAGGTTAATGATAGTGAAAACCAAGGCGAAATTCGGACTCAAAACATAGCGAAGAATTCTTTTCTTATTTTTTTTTTCTTCCTTCATGTAAATGCAACTAAAACAAAATGATGTCATATATAATCATGTTAAAAGGGAAACAATAATAGGAAATTAAATAGACAACGCCATAAAAAAAATAAAAATAAAAAACACCAAATCTCCCAACATTTATGAAGCTGGAAAGAATTTCTCTAAGAAAAGATCTGTGTTTTTGCTAAAGTTACAACTCACGTCTGTGTTAAATTATGTGGTAACAATCGTGAGCCATTTACGTGACGCATGCTTGTGAATGCCAAAGGTTTCTACGAAGTCCGATCAAAAATTTACCACGACTGTTACTCTGGCAACGCAGCTGAAGTTTGCAGAGTAAAGCACAGATTGACCTTTGAACTCATTCACACGAAGTTACTCCGTTCTCGTTCACTTCCGTTGTTTAGAGCAGTGCCTGAAAGGAAAGTGTGTAGAGTGTGGTCGTCCCACCAGATCACCATCAGTGACCATGGCTTATACAGTAGTTTGGGACCGATATTCCCTAGGTCTGGCAACCACCATATTCCACAGATCTAGCCCGTGGCCACTTTTTTTCTGTTTCCTAATATAAAAATCCCACTGAAAATAATGAAATTTCAAGACTTCGAGTAAATCCAAGGCAACTTTTGGTTATTCCCAAAAAGGAGTTCCAGGAATGCTTCCATCAGTGGAAATGTCTCTGGATAACGTGTGGGTGTTCAGAAGGGGAATACTTCGAAGGAAATTAATTTCCGAATCGATATTAGTTATAGTTTTATTATTAGTGTCGATGTTTTTGATCGGGGTTCAACAGAAATACCTCCGACATACACCTCCCAGAAATACACCTCACACAACGTTAAGATATTAGCTACGGCGTGCGGCAGAAATACATCCCTTGATTTTAAATAGTCACGTGTCTGGTGCGAGTAAACTTAGACAAGTGACAATGATATCTGCCACTACCTAATATCTTGCCAATATGTTAGTCGGATTTCTGGGAGATATATGTGGGAGATATTTCTGCCGCACACTACGGGATAGCAACAGGAATTGCTAAGAATCGTTAAGCATAAATCCTGTTTAAAAGATTTCATTTTTCGGGACCTAAAAAGAAATAACAACTTCGAATTATTCTTAGCGGTAGGAAGAACTCTTGTATATGGATATGAATGGAGTGCATACGTAAAATGAACAAAAGAGATGTAAAAAAATCTCTCTATATTTCTAAGATGAGGTATTGTAATTACTTACATTATTTACATTGTTCGAACGGTTTTCCTCATCTTTGTTATCATATTAAAGACGTTTCGGCTGTTGTACGCCCTGACCTTCTTCAGGATCTGTCTATATTTCTGAGATGAGTTATTGAAACTATTTACAATATTTACATTGTTTGAAATGCTGTCCTCATCTTTGTTGCCATGTGCAAGACGTTTCGGCTGTTGTACCCTCTGGCCTTCTTCAGGATATGTCTATATTTCTGAGATGAGATATTGAAACTATTTACAATATTTACATTTTTCGAAATGCTGTCCTCATCATTGTTGCCATATGCAAGACGTTTTGGCTGTTGTACATTCCGGCCTTCTTCAGGATATGTCTATATTTCTGAGATGAGATATTGAAACTATTTACAATAATTACATTGTTCGAAATGCTGTCCTCATCTTTGTTGCCGTGTGCAACAAAGATGAGGACAGCATTTCGTGTGCAAGACGTTTCGGCTCTTGTACCCTCCGGCCTTCTTCAGGATATGTCTATATTTCTGAGATGAGATATTGAAACTATTTACAATATTTACATTGTTCGAAATGCTGTCCTCATCATTGTTGCCATCAGCAAGATGTTTCGGCTGTTGTACGCCCTGACCTTCTTCATGATCTGTCTATATTTCTGAGATGAGATATTGAAACTATTTACAATATTTACATTGTTCGAAATGCTGCTCTCATCTTTATTGTCCTATTCAAGACGTTTCGGCCATTGTACGCTCTAGTCTTCTTCAGGATATGTCTATATTTTTGAGATGAGATCTTGTAACCATTTATACTATTTACATTTTTCGGACTGTTGTCCATATCGTTATTGTCATATTCACGACGTTTCGACCGTTGTACGCTCTGGCCATCTTCAGGATCTGTCTATATTTTTGAGATGATATATCGTAACCATTTATACTATTTACATTGTTCCGACTGTTGTCCTCATCATTATTGCCTTATTCCCGATATTTCGGCGTTTGGATACTCCGGCTTTCTTCTGGATCTGGTTTTTTTTTCTCTATAAAAGACAGTGGGAGGCCACCTCACGTCGGTGAGAATGTGACTGATGTGTCGATAGAAATTCAAGCTCGATTACATTACAGACCCTACCTTTGGATTTTGTCAAGTATCTCGAGCAAGCAAGAGGAGTTCCAAACCAGATATGGCAGCAATATTCAATGAATTTTGAAGGGTAGGTTTATAAATGGGCTCGATGGATTCTAACGAGAACGGTTTGATATGACATGATATGGTATGACACAGTGAACCATCATTTCTAGCCGTTTCGCGACAACGGACCGGCGAGGAAGTGCGTCCGGTGCCGGCCGTGCGGATGTGAGCGTCGCGCCGAAGCGCCCACGCCATTTAAATATACATAGAGAGATGCGGGCGATCGCGAGCACAGGCTGACGCAGAAGATTTTCTCTGGGCCTGATTAAATGAAAGTAGTTCTACCAGGATTTATTGTTTCTGGGCAAAAGCTTATCAATATATAACGTCTGAAGATGGCATCGTGTCAATTGCAGACGTTGAAAGAAAACAGCAAGGTCTTTTAACCAAGGTTGTATAGAAAAACGGACTATCTATTGCTAGAAGACAGACTGGTTAATTTGTAGTATAAGCACCAAAAGCCTCCGGTATTGGTAATGTACCATTCTAGTGTGAAAATGCCTGGTTATTTTTTAAAATAACATTAAAATATTGCACTCGATAACCGTTTTCGATCTATTGTCAATGTAAGTTCGATTTCTTTTGCGTTGTCCGGCAAACTGTCGTTGTTTACATACGTTTGACACGAGAAGTAATCCGCGGAAGCTTATTTAGTTAACGGCCTTTTTACAGCTTTTCGTATCTTCTCACGCGTCTTGATTACTGCGCGATTTTTGCTGATGTTATTTTAAAATGCGCGTTCTTTAAATGAAATTTAAATGAATAGTTTTTATTTTTGCGGTCAAAAGAAATTAGCGATTCTATTGTGGGACGCAATTTTCTGACTGGGCTTTTCTTGCCTCCACATCGGTTTCTTGGTATTTATCGGTGTTCCCTACCTTGTATCCGCTTCGTTCGTTCGTTCTAACACAACTGCACGTAACGTACAATGTACACCGACAGAACTCACTCTCTTCTCCAATATAGACTACTTATATTCCAGAGTCGCCAATCACTTGCCCGGATCCTAAACGTACTAGATATACGGGCACCAACACACCCGGATGTCTCTTCTCGATCCCATCAAACTATGTAAAATTGTGGGACAACAAAAAGGGTCTCGTTACGACGCACTCGCCTTCTCGCAAATTGAAGTCCTACATGCCAGACAAAGGTGAACTTTTTTCTCGTCGAGAATAAGTCTTCTTCACCATCTCAGCCATTCGATCCCGATTCTGGTTCAGTATGTTTGGTATATTTTTATTATTAAATTTGTTATAGATACTATTGAAAGCTTTTCTAAATAAATATATGGCTGAACCCCATTTCCCAAAATATTCTTACTATTGTCCTTAATAAATCTGCTTACAGCTGATGAAACAGAATCTCACCCTAAAATATAATTTCTGAAGATTTAAATGAATACTTCTTTTTGGTATAAATTCTTTTTTTCCAATTAAAATATTATTTCTTGCTATAACTGAAGCTTTATTAATTAAATAATTCTTTTGTTTTTTCATTAAATTGGTCTAAATTTGATTTTAAACAACTGAAGGCTTTTTAAAATTTCGTGGATTCATTTTAAACATCGCAGTAAACAACTCATTGCGCAGTAATCAACACAAGTGAAGCTTTCGTGCATGACTGCCAAAGAACACGTATGTAAACAAAGCCAGTAATGGCAGTCTTTCTGTCTACGCGACGAGAAAGAAGTCGAATTGTCCATAACTTCTAAACAGTAATCGAGCGCAAAGTTTTAATGTCATTTTCGAAATAATCAGGCAATTTCACCCCAAAATGGTGCATTCTAATTACCGGGGGATTTTGGTGCTTATACTGCAAATTAATCGACAGACTGCGCGGTTGTTAACAAGAGGAATATCCATGATGCGAGCTAAGATTTGGAACGAGTTGCAGAAGTTTAACTTTCTGGGAAATGTTTTAACAGAACTCAGTAAATACGTCAGGGAAATTATATACAGGCTTCCAAGTTCTTTGGGGACATCTTTTAATAGCATCAATGACAGGATTCCGAAGGAAAGAAAGGCTACACTGGACTGGTTACATTACATACATTGGTATATAAAATAGTCTAGCTTTAAAATATGCCCACCTAGGCTAGTGGATATTCGTCTATTTCTATATTCTTTGTCTCTTCAGGACGTTGAGATCATGGCCCTCCACTATTTCCTGTCCATTGTAGCTCTTTCTTTGTAGCTCTTTTATCTTTCTGCATTTTTTTTTTAAATCCTGTAATGCCATCCATTTATACATTTGACCCCGTCTCCGTTGACCAGGTCTCCGGATCTTATCAATTTACAGTTGAGCTGGGTATATATATATATATATATATATATATATATATATATATGTGTGTGTGTGTGTGTGTGTGTGTGTGTGTGTGTGTGTGTATATATATATATATATATATATATATATATATATCCGTCAATTCTATGCTAACAGTTTCTTGTCTCGCAATTTTTCCTTGTGGAACTCCCTTCCGGCTGCATGATTTCCAGTCAGCTTTAATCTGAAAAATGAAATGCAAGGTCAATCGCTATCTACTATCCTCCTGATTACTTTATCCGCTTCCCAGTCGTTAACAATGCTTCTGATACTAATTCTTCCACACCCTATAACTTTTTGTATCTTAGTGGCTTTATAGCCTTGCATTAAAAATGAACTAAATTTTTGATGTTTCCTAATTATTGTTCATTTGTTTAAAATGTTCTTAATCTGCTCACTATACTCAGCATCCTTCTGTAGAAACCCATCTCTGTTGCTTCAGTTCTCCTCTACATCAGATTCTAGAAGCGTACTGGGTAAGACGATAAACTACGCCAGCGTCCTGGTTAAGACGATAAGCTACATCCAACAGAAAGCCCCCTGATCAGGTGGTTTTGAAGAGCGTGGAACCACTTCTTAATTGCAGGTATCCGCAGGTCAATCCTAACCCAGAATGTTAGAGTCTAAACTATGGGCAAATAGGTAACCCCCAAACTGGGGTCAAAACACTATGAAAATTTACAATTAGGTTTCAATCCAAGTAAATTTTTTGGTGAAAAATTATTACCAGCAATACATTTTTGAAGATGAAAATTATTACCAGCAATACATTTTTGAAGATGAAAATTATTACCAGCAATACATTTTTGAAAATAGAAATACTACCAGCAATACATTTTTGTAGATAAAAATATTAAGAGCAATAAATTTTTGAAGGAAAAAATATTACCATGAATACATTTTTGAAGGAAAAAATATTACCAGCAATAGACTTTAGAAGATAAAAATATTACCAGCAATACATTTTTGAATAAAAAAATATTACCATGAATACATTTTTAAAGGATAAAATATTACCAGAAATACATTACCATGAATACATTTTTGAAGATAAAAATATTACCAGCAATAAATATTTGAAGGAAAAAATATTACCACAATACATTTTTGAAGAGAAAGATTTTACCAGCAATACATTTTTTAAGATAAAAATAATACTACCAATGCTTTTTTGAAGGAAAAGATATTACCAGTGGTACATTTTTGAAGGCGAAAATATTAAAAGCAATACATATTTGATTAAAATATTATTACCAGCAATAAATTTTTGAAGATAAATATATTACAGCAATAGATTTTTGAAGGAATGAATATATATATATATATATATATATATATATATATATATATATATATATATATATATATATATATATATATATATATATATATCAAACAAATGCTTTTCACGTATATGGGGAATAGTTTATTTCAGCTATTCTCGTTACTTTTCACACATACTTCGTATACCTACACTTTTCCCATCTAATAAAATGTCCTTGTATCTACAGATGACATTTGCGGGGTACTAGGGGTCATATAATGACACACGTCCCTAGGTATTTCTTGTGGGCTTTCTATAGTCTTTAGATTTCTTCTGTTTCATTGGGCTGTGCATTAATCAACCTAACTTCTCGAGGTCTATTGATTTTTATCATTTAATACCCGATGGTTTGTAATGATTTATGTCGGCTTTCATTGCCGGTTTTTCGATTGGCGTCATCACATAATATTCCAGTTCCGAAAAAGAAAACATGTGTTGATATTAATATTTAAAGCAACTTTAGTTTTTGTGCTCAATAGAGTTTCCCTATTTTTTTCACCAAACAAATAAAATAAAATCCTTCGATGGAATTACATGAAATATTTTCCAAGAATTTTAAAGTTAAGTATATATCCTTCATATCTGTATTTCGAGGATAATTCGCTTTCGTTTGCTCTGCTTCTTTTTTTTTTTTTTCGTAATTTCTATCATTTATATATCATTGCTTGAACCGGCTTCTATGGCTCAAGGTTGAGCGGCTTGGTGATAGTAGTCGTGGCTCCGGGGGGCACCGTCCTATGGTTAGAGAGAATCTCAGTTGAGTTCCACCACGGAATATGAGAGCGAGCGGTGCTATATAGAGTCTGATTTGCTACCTCTTCGTCACCGAGGCCCGTTGGAACAGTTGGTATGACGTTTGCTTGATGACCTAACTGCCAGGGTTTCAATTCTTTGTAGTGGATGCGCACTGCTGATGAGTCCCAAATATAGGACGAAACGGCCGTTCAGTGATTTTTGCATTATGTTGAGGTTTCAGACTCGATGAATTACTTAATTATAATTATCAAATCCTCCTAATAATTTCTATCATTTGTATAGATCATTGCCTGAGCCGTCTTCAAATGCTCAAATTTAAGCGGCTTGCTGATAGTAGTCGTGAAAGGCAAATATTGAACTTTTTACCATTTGTTCTTTATCTTATCCTGTCGGTTTCCGGTCCATATTTGATTTGCATTTGGACTTTAATTTACCATAGCCGCGTTGATTACATCGAGAAATCCCACCTCCCTTAATGTTGACTTCACCTTGGAAGCTCTTGACCACACGATGGCGTTTCGTAAACCACGCTGGTTGCATTTTTTTTTAAGCTTATCACCCCAAGCAAGGCTGGAAGCCACTAGCACGCAAGGAGTTACAGAAGGTTTGGAGGAAGAGCAGATAGGAGTGGCAAAGGAGAGGATGTGGAGAAAGATAGTGGATCGATCAAGGCAAGGGGGTTACAGAAGATTTGGAGCGAGAGCAGATAGGAATGAAAGGTGAAAGGATGTGGAGAAGGGAAGTGGATAGATCAAGTCAACTGGAGATGTCGATTGACGTTACACTTAAATAGTTGGAGATTGTATTTGTCAGGGAAACAGGAATAAGGAAGGGAGTTCCACAGGCGAGATGTGCGAGACATGAAGCTATTGGAGTAGAAGAGACGTCTACATCTACCAGTTTCAACGGTGAAGGGGTGGGAACGGGATGACAGCCTCGTAGGACGTTTAAATTCATGAGGCCTAGGAACCAGCGAAAGCAGCTCCTCGGAGCAATTACCGTGAAAGTATTTGTAAAAAAGACAGAGCGAGGCAACGTCGCGTCTGTGAGAGAGCGACTGCAGACGATATGACAGATCAGGGCCAATTACATTACATATCCGTCTCTGGATCTTATCAAGAATCCTGAGGCAAACAGCAGGGGCTCCAGACCATATATGACAGCAATACTCCATGCAAGGGCGAATAGTCGATTTATAGATTTGGAGGATCGATTCCGGGGAGAAAATTTTTCTGGCTCGGCACAGGGAGCTAACTTTCCTTGCGGTGGATGATGCAATTGACTCGATGTATTTGTTCCATCTCAGATCAGCGGACAGCGTGAGACCGAGCAGCCGCAGAGTCAACTAGTATTTTGAAAATTATTGAACTATTTCAGGTCGAGGGCAGGTAATTTAGTCTAATGATGCATACAAGACTGTACGCAAAAAAACCCTGACTGGTCTCACAAATAATTTATTTCAACAGATTATATGGTTTCAACTTCAAAGTAATCCCCCGCGAGTCTAATACGCTTTTCCAACCTTCTCTGTCACGTTTTCTCTGCATGACAGAAAGGATTGGATGCACCTCAGCTTCATCGTGACGGCCCTCTTGATAGCTTTCGCACCTTCAAAATAGGCACCCTGATGATCATGTTAAACTAGGGGAAAAGATAAAAATCTCACGCAGCAAGATCAGGTGAATAGGGAGGTTGTTCCAGTATATCAAGGTTTTTCCCGGCCAGGAACTGCTGGGTGCTCAAGACGATGTGAGCTGGTGCCCTGTCGTGGTGAGGTAGTGAAAAATGGTTGCAGAAAGCTAAGATTAGTTATATAACTCGAAGATGTTAGATGATAACAAAATACGCTTAGCCCTTTTTCCCAGTCCCATCACCAGTCATTGTAATGAAGTCACCATGGATGACAACAGATGGGGAGAAATGAGTGGATTTTAACCATTTTTAAAATATCTTGGATAATAGTAATGGATTGCTGTGATATCCCTTGTCAGTCTTGATAAAGGAAATCAAAAGCAAGTTTGCCTTTTTTATTGGAAATTTCTTCAGTGGTCACCTGTTTGGATTAGAAGATCATGTAGTTTTAGAACACTACAGCGCCAGGGTTCATTCTTTCTTTGTTTCTTTCTTTATTTCTTTATTTCTTTCCGTCTTTCTTTTTTCTTTCTTTCTTTCTTTCTTTCCTTCTTTCTTTTTTCTTTCTTTCTTTCGAAGTCTTTCCTTCTTTCTTTCTTTTTCTTCCTTTCTTTCCTTCTTTCTTTCTTCCTTTCTTTCTTTTCCTTTCTTTCTTTTCTTTCTTTCTTTCCTTCTTTCTTTCTTTCTTTTTCTTTCTTTCTTTTTCTTTCTTTCTTTCTTTCTTTTTCTTTCTTTTTCTTTCTTTCTTTCTTTCCTTCTTTCTTTCTTTTTCATTTCTTTTTTATTTATTTCTCTTTTCTTTTTCTTTCTTCTTTCTTTCTTTTGTCTTTCTTTCTTTCTCTCTTTCTTTTTTCTTTTTCCCTTTTCTTTCTTTGTTTCTTTGTTTCTTTTTCTTTTTTCGTTCTTTATTTTTTTCTTTCTTTTCTTTTTTCTTCTTTCTTTTTTCTTTCTTTCTTTTTTATTTCTTTCTTTTTTCTTCCTTTCTTTCTTTCTTTCTTTCTCTCTTTCTTTCTTTTTCTTTCTTTTTTCTTTTTCTTTCTTTTATTCTTTCTTTTCTTTATTTCTTTTTATTCTTTCTTTCTTTCTTTCTTCTTGCTTATTATTTTCATGCTAATATGATTATTGCTAACAACACCGCCCCTCATCTCATCATTGAAATTTCAAATTGCTTTTGGGCTTCTTTCATCTGCTTACGAATTTTAGATACAAATTTGCAAAGAATATTTTTATTTTGAGCTGAGAAATTGGACACAAGATATTTTTAAAAAGTAGAGTCTGGAGAAAAGTAAAAAAGACATACGGCGCACGATATGTGAATAGAGAGGTTGTTACAATACGATCATGTTCTTCTCGGCCAGGAATTGTCGTATGCTCAGGGGGTTGTTAGTGGGTGCACTCTTGTGGTGAAGCAGCTACAATTTGCCACAAGTCTCGTCTCTTCTCGTGCACAATGCGATGCAAACGCTGCAGGATCTCATGTAGACTTGCTGATTGATCGTCTGATGCTGTGGCAAGAACTCGCTGGGGAAGATGTCTCTCGCATCGATGAACGTGATCAGCCCCGTTCAAAGCTGTCACGCTGGCTCTAGAAGAGAAATATCTGGGGACCATCATATATTAAACAGCAAATGGCAGTCATGAGATCAGGGCTCGGTTAGTTCTGTATATATGTCCCTTATGTAGAAATATTTTGTCTATCCTTCTATCGGGAATAATCCCGTAGAAGCCAGCACGCTAGAGTGGCTTCTATCTGGTGCAAAGAAAAATATGTGCGGCACGTGACATCGGCAATTTTGCTCCTTGAAAATGGTATTACTCTCCCGACTAGCTATTCCAGCAGTATATGTAGTAACGAGGGTTTTTTGGACAGTTTGGCATGCTTCGACCAATAGTAAGTCATGTGCTGATTAGTGGAACTGGAGGAGGCTATTTACCTGGGTAACGGAGAATAAAAGCGAAGAACGCTGATTGGTTGGTCGAGCGCGGTGTTGGCATGATAAAACAGGGCTGAAGCAGTGAGGAGACAAAAAGACGGGCTTACATTTTGAAGTTTGCGGAAAGCAAGAACGGCGAATTGAATCAGTGATATCTTGAATTGTACGAGCGACGTCTGAATAATAGAGACTAATTCAATCTACACCACATAATCTAGACGAATTCTCCTCCCGAGTCATTCCAATCTTAACCTTTTTAAATTTAGGGTAAACCGTTGTCTATCCTACATGGTCTCATCATCTACAATTCTTACGGTCATAAAACTGTAGCGTTCTACCTTAATTTAAAATTGAGCCTTGTTTTGTGTGGAGGGTACGGTTAAAATATTAATGGAAAATTAATCATTTCATTGTCCATGTTTTATTTACGTTTCTATCATGTATATCAATTCGTCTACTTCTATATACGCGTCAGGACGTTGAGATTATGGCCCTCCACTATTTCCTTTATCCTTTGTAAGTCTCTAGCTTTTTAGCCGATTTACTAGCTCTCTTAAACCCTATAATTGACCTACTATCCGTCGAAATCAATCTGCCCTGTGAGTATCAAAGATTTCACTCATCTCAGAAATATAGACAGATCCTGAAGAAAACCGGAGTGTACAAACGGCCGAAACATCGTGAACATGGCAATAAATATGAGAACAACACTCTGGACAATGTAAATATTGAAAACATTTACAATACATTATCTCAGAAATATAGACAAATTCTGAAGATGTGTATTTCTAGGCAGTGAAAAATGAAATCTGTGAAAAAAGTTTTATACCAAACGTTTCGATTCTTGGCAATTCCTGTTGCTATCCTGAAGTGTGAGACGTTAGAAATAGGGCAAAAAGAACAATGAAAAATGTAAATAGTGTAAATAGTTAAAATACCCCGTCACAGAAATATAGACAGATCTTGAAGAAGGCTAGTGATAACAAGGGTCGAAACGTCGTGAATATGGCAATGGAGATAAAGACAACAGTCCGAACAAAGTAAATAATGTAAATAATTACAATTCCTCATCTCAGAAATGCAGACAGATATCCCTCAGTCTGGGTCGGATTTGTGAGACGAATTATTATCATTATACCACGATTTCTCGGGATGAATAATTATATTTTCTCTGCTACCAGACGGAAGGATCCAGATCAATATACACCTTCGTCACGTTTATTTTGATCAGGATAACCTGCAGGGAATTCTAAAATGAACGCTTTGTTTAATATACATGGGTAGAATGAGTTCGAAATTCCAATCACCTGGAGCACACAACGGCCGAAACGTCATGAATATGGCAATAAAGATGAGGACAACAGTCCGAACAATGTAAATACTGTAAATAATTACAATACCTCATCTCAGAAATATAGATATATCCTGAAGAAGGTTGGAGCATGCTATGTATCTATCTATCTATCTATCTATCTATCTATCTATCTCGGTCTGTTTACCTCTCTATCTATATATATATATATATATATATATATATATATATATATATATATATATCAATCTTTTTACCTATCTGAGTCTGTTTACCTATCTATCTATCTATCTATCTATCTATCTATCTATCTATCTGTTGTGGGGCTCTCCCCTTTTACACAAGATGGACTCGTCCAAAGTATACTTATACTGACAGAGTTGGAGATACGTTGAGTCAGGGTGAGAGATACGGAGACAGTACACAGGGTGTTCACAGAGAGTTATACGAGAGTCCAGAGAGAGAGATAATTACGGCTTCACTTACAGAGACTTGTACATCTACTTTCTACTAACACGCATTACTGGACTACTAATCTTCACTTCAAGTCTATATTCTTACGTTTAATACACTTATTTTCCTATTTCAATTCCTGGCGTTTGTTTATTTGTTTGTGCAGGATTCCATTCCCGGAATCCACAACATTATCTATCTATCTATCTATCTATCTATCTATCTATCTATCTATCTATCTATCTATCTATCTATCTATCCCAGTATGTTTATCTATCTATCTATCTATCTATCTATCTATCTATCTATCTATCTATCTCAGTCTGTTTACCTATCTATCTATCTATCTATCTATCTATCTATCTATCTAGCTCAGTCTGTTTATCTATCTGTCTATCTATCTATCTATCGATATTTCTGAGATGAGGTATTATGTACACTATTTACATTATTCGGACTATTGCCCTCATCTTTGTCGCCATATTTATTACAACGTTTCGGCCGTTGTACGTTCCGACCTTCTTCAGGCGGTTGGAATGTCGAACTGAACCACCTGAAGAAGGCCGGAACGTGCAACGGACGAAACGTTGTAATAAATATGGTGACAAAGATGAGGACAATAGTCCGAATAATGTAAATAATCTATCTATCTATCTATCTATCTATCTATCTATCTATCTATCTATCTATCTATCTATCTATCTATATAACTATCTATCTATCTCAATCTGTTTATCTATCTATCTATCTATCTATCTATCTATCTATCTATCTATCTCAGTATGTTTATCTATCTATCTATCTATCTATCTCAGTTTCTTTACCTATCTATCTATCTATCTATCTATCTATCTATCTATCTATCTATCTCAGTCTGTTTATCTATCTGTCTATCTATCTATCTATCTCAGTCTGTTTATCTATCTGTCTATCTATCTATCTATCTATCTATATTTCTGAGATGAGGTATTATGTACACTGTTTACATTATTCGGACTATTGCCCTCATCTTTGTCGCCATATTTATTACAACGTTTCGGCCGTTGTACGCTCCGGCCTTCTTCAGGTGGTTGCAATGTCGAACAGAACCACCTGAAGAAGGCCGGAACGTCTGTTTATGTATCTATCTATCTATATATCTATCTATCTATCTATATTTCTGAGATGAGGTATCATGTACACTATTTACATTATTCGGACTATTGTCCTCATCTTTGTCACCATATGTATTACAACGTTTCGGCCGTTGTACGCTCCGGCCTTCTTCATGTGGTTGGAATGTCGAAGTGAACCACCTGAAGAAGGCCGGAATGTACAACGGCCGAAACGTTGTAATAAATATGGTGTCAAAGATGAGGACAATAGTCCGAATAATGTAAATAATCTATCTATCTATCTATCTATCTATCTATCTATCTATCTATCTATCTATCTCAGCTTGTTTATCTATCTATCTATCTATCTATCTATCTATGTATCGCAGTCTGTTTATCTTAACGCCTCCAAAAATAATCTTCTCTCCATTAAACATCTGGGAGACCCCATGCTGCTTTCCATCAGCATGGCTGATGTTAACCTTCGGGAAACTGACACGTTGTGTCTTCTCGGGCACAAGTTCTCTGGTGACATGAAGTGGCAGGATTATATTGTATCCATTGCTAGGTCAGCTGCTCGGAAAGACGGTTCACTGTGTCGTGCGAGATCATTTTTCTCTCCAAAATATATCTTCCGTCAATTATGTGCCATACGTGATTCACGCTTAGGCGATCATGTATCTTTTCGATACAATACTGACGAGGTAGGCTGCCATTTGTTTCTTTCCAGTTGCCATCCACGGCTATAGAATCCGGTCTGTCCTGATGTGGAGAAGAAGAGGTTACATAACTTTCTCAATGGTATTAATAAAGGTATTTAAGTAAATGTAATGAATTCGACTGGAATTCGATCTCGGCTCTCCGATTCCTCAAGGCACGTCAGGCTATATGACGGTTCCGTATAGGATACAGGTTCGAATCCAGTCGGAAGACGAATATTTCCTATGAAAATTTCTCGGACGTTCAGGCCGGTAAATGTTATTTAATACTGTTTATTATAAACAGAGCATTTACTTAAATACTTGTATCTATATAAAGAATGTTAAACATAAAAATGTCTTTAAATAATTGTCGGACTTTGTCCATTTCATAATGTGTGACGTCATTGTTTACATTTGATACGCCATGAGCAGTTATGAATGTACGTGAGAGATTCATGGAAGATTGGAGTTTAAAGACAGTAAATTCGACCTTGCCAACCGAATGATCCTCAGTGGCTCAATCGGTTAAGGCACGTCAGGCTATATGACGGTTCCGTATAGGATACAGGTTCGAATCCTGTTGGAGGACGAATATTTTCTATGAAAACTTTTCGGGAATTCAGGCCGGTAAATGTCATTTAATACTGTTTATTATAAACAGAGCATTTGCTTAAATACTTGTATCTATAAAAAGAATGTTAAACATAAAAATGCCTTTAAATATCTGTAAGTCTAACATTCATCTACGATTCGAATATCGCTGCTACATGTTTCAGTGACCCTGCTATTTTCATTAAGCTTCTTGAGAAAATCCAAAGAAGAATTAGAAGGTTGCCTATCTCTATAAATGTTCTCTATAAATACTTCCATGGTAATTGTTCGGATGAGGTCTTCGCTAAGGTGCTTAGAGTTTTTTGGATTTAAGCGCAGTACTAGGCTGGCGTCGAGAGCTCATCAATTTATAGTAAGTTTTATGCTAAGAGTTTCTTTTCTCGCACTTGCCGCTTGTGCAACTCCATTCTGTCTGCATGCTTTCCAGCCAAATTTAATCTGCAAAAATGTAAATGCAATGTCAAACGCTATCTAATATCCTCCTGATTACTCTTTCGTCTTCCCGCTCATTATTAATGTTTCTGTTCCTAATTCATCCACACCGAGTAACCCCTTGTGCCTTAGTGGCTTTACTGCCTTCCTTGTGGAACTCACTTCCGGTCCCATGCTTTCCAGCCAACTTTAATCTACAAAAAGTTAAATGCAATGTCAATGGCTATCTACTCTCCTGCTGATTTTAAACGCATTTTATCGTTTTTTATTCATACATCACTTATAGTATGTTAAACAATACAAGGCCCAAATCAAACCCCACAAATAACCCACTATATTAGAAAACGAAAAGGTGTGATGAGAAAAAAGTCAGATACGACCAGATTGTGGCTACATCTCGAGCGCGGAGTAACAAAATTCAGGAAAATTCTATCTTTGGGAAAAGATTCTTGAAAACGAATGAATTTTGTTTCAATTTTTTCATTTCAATCCACGACATTTTTCATTCTGTTCCTTGTTTTAATTGTTCTTTATTTTTAACTTTTCTTTTTCTGTTTTTACGTTTGTTTACTTGATTCATTTTATATCTCCTCACAAAACTTTTCCTTTTTTCCTCTTGCTTCAAGTCTCTTCTTCATCTGTGAGGAGATTGTCCAGCATTCACTGCCATATAGGAGGAATGATATTACATAACAGTTCAGTACTCTTTTCTTTGTTTCTCTTGCTTCAAGTCACTTCTTCATCTGTGAGGAGGTTGTCCAGCATTCACTGCCATATAGGAGGACTGATATTACATAACAGTTCAGTACTCTTTTCTTTGTTTCTCTTGCTTCAAGTCACTTCTTCATCTGTGAGGAGGTTGTCCAGCATACACTGCCATATAGGAGGACTGATATTACATAACACTTCAGTACTCTTTTCTTTGTTTCTCTTGCCTCAAGTCACTTCTTCATCTGTGAGGAGATTGTCCAGCATTCACTGCCATATAGGAGGACTGATATTACATAACAGTTCAGTAAACTTTTCTTTGTTTCTCTTGCTTCAAGTCTCTTCTTCATCTGTGAGGAGATTGTCCAGCATTCACTGCCATATAGGAGGACTGATATTACATAACAGTTCAGTACCCTTTTGTTTGTTTCTCTTGCTTCAAGTCTCTTCCTCATCTCTGAGGAGATTGTCCAGCATTCACTGCCATATAGGAGGACTGATATTACATAACAATTCAGTACTCTTTTCTTTGTTTCTCTTGCTTCAAGTCTCTTCTTCGTCTGTGAGGAGATTGTCCAGAATTCACTGCCATATAGGAGGACTGATATTACATAACAGTTCAGTACTCTTTTCTTTGTTTCTCTTGCTTCAAGTCTCTTCTTCGTCTGTGAGGAGATTGTCCTGCCTTCACTGCCATATAGGAGGACTGATATTACATAACAGTTCAGTACTCTTTTCTTTGTTTCTCTTGCTTCAAGTCTCTTCTTCATCTGTGAGGAGATTGTCCAGCATTCACTGCCATATAGGAGGACTGATATTACATAACAGTTCAGTACTCTTTTCTTTGTTTCTCTTGCTTCAAGTCTCTTCTTCGTCTGTGAGGAGATTGTCCTGCCTTCACTGCCATATAGGAGGACTGATATTACATAACAGTTCAGTAATCTTTTCTTTGTTTCTCTTGCTTCAAGTCTCTTCTTCATCTGTGAGGAGATTGTCCAGCATTCACTGCCATATAGGAGGACTGATATTACATAACAGTTCAGTACCCTTTTGTTTGTTTCTCTTGCTTCAAGTCTCTTCCTCATCTCTGAGGAGATTGTCCAGCATTCACTGCCATATAGGAGGACTGATATTACATAACAATTCAGTACTCTTTTCTTTGTTTCTCTTGCTTCAAGTCTCTTCTTCGTCTGTGAGGAGATTGTCCTGCCTTCACTGCCATATAGGAGGACTGATATTACATAACAGTTCAGTACTCTTTTCTTTGTTTCTCTTGCTTCAAGTCTCTTCTTCGTCTGTGAGGAGATTGTCCTGCCTTCACTGCCATATAGGAGGACTGATATTACATAACAGTTCAGTACTCTTTTCTTTGTTTCTCTTGCTTCAAGTCTCTTCTTCATCTGTGAGGAGATTGTCCTGCCTTCACTGCCATATAGGAGGACTGATATTTCATAACAGTTCAGTACTCTTTTCTTTGTTTCTCTTGCTTCAAGTCTCTTCTCCATCATAATAAGAAGAGTTGAAATGAATGCATGCAAGATTTCACGGCTTCATTTTCAGCCTATGAACTTTTCAGCCCCACCGAGATTTCACAGCTCTAACATCACTCCTTCATAGTCAGCCTATGGACTTTTCAGCCTACTCTCGTACCTGGAAAGAAACAATGCATTCATTAATAAGAAGGTTTGAAATGAAGGCATGCAAGATTTCACAGCTCTCCCAACACTCCTTCATAGTCAGCCTATGAACTTTTCAGCCCCACCGAGATTTCACAGCTCTAACATCACTCCTTCATAATCAGCCTATGGACTTTTCAGCCTACTCTCGTACCTGGAAAGAAACAATGCACTCATTAATAAGAAGGTTTGAAATGTATGCATGCAAGATTTCACAGCTCTCGCATCACTCCTTCATAGTCAGCCTATGAACTTTTCAGCCCCACCAAGATTTCACAGCTCTAATATCGCACCTTCATAATCAGCCTATGGACTTTTCAGCCTACTCTCGTACCTGGAAAGAAACAATGCCTTCATTAATAAGAAGGTTTGAAATGAATGCATGCAAGTTTTCACAGCTCTCCCATCACTCCTTCATAGTCAGCCTATGAACTTTTCAGCCCACCCTTCTATCTGGAAAGAAACAATGTCATCTTTACTCATTAAGAGAAGAGTTGACATTAATGCATGCAAGATTTCACAACGACTATGGCACTGTAACTGCGAAGACATCAACGACTGAAGCACAAAGCGTCGAATGGAAAAAAAGAGGATGAAAAGAAAAGTATGAAAAGGAGAATAAAGAAAGTGTGTGAAAGTTAACGAGAGAAGTCACACTCTCACAAGAAAAAGAAAGAAAAGGCTGACGAGAAATGAAGTGATAATCGTGAATACAGTTGGGCGGGGGTAAGAAGCGTACAATAAGCGAATGTGTTCGTGATTAAAAGCTTGAAATTTTAATTAAATTAAATCCATCCTTCGCGCACCACCTGGTGACATTTGTTTTAAGCAATTTTCAGCTGATGATGACTCCCCGGAGAGAAGGCAGAGAGTTTCGGCAAAGATCAAATAGACACACAGACAGACGGACAAATATCTTCATATGCGCATATGAATAGACACCACCAAATTGATTAACAAATATATTCGAATGAAAATGTACACAGAATCTTGTCTTTGAAAGAATAGGTTACTTTCCCACGGTTGTATCACGTCGACTACTACACGCAATTTCGTTTGAATAAACAGAAATTATTCTTTTCTTCTTTCTGGCGTAACCAATTTTCCGTACAGCTTGTTTTGTCTTGTATCAACCATTTTTTAATTTTCTGTTGGTCAATTTTTTTTTTTATTTGAATTATGAAATGCAAAATCGGTCGGAATAAAGAAGCCGTATTGATTGAAATGAGAAATTTCTTTCTGTTCAAAGTGTTGACCTCTGATCAATGGTAGGCGTTCAGTTCTGTGTTTATTATATGAAAAATTATTCCAAGTGTTTTAACAGACAAAAAAGACGTAAATAATTTTTAAATAAATTATCCTTTTCTTTGTTTCTTTCTGTTTAGTCCAACTTATTGCCTTCTTTTTGGACAGGTTTTCTATATTTATCTGGTCAGCAATATCTTCCTCTTCTGTGTATGTTTCTTTGTTTCTTTCTTTCTGTTCGGTTTGCTATTTTTTGTCGTCTTTTTTCAGTCTCTCCTCCTTTATTTGGTTACCGTCTTCATTTTTCTTTCTTTCTTTCATTCTTCCGTTCGTTTTTTCTTTCTTTCTTTCTTCTATTTGATTAAACTTGTTCCTTTCTTTCCAGCCTCTCTTTCATATGTTGGTCATCCTCTCTTTGTATGTTTGACAGTCTTTCTTTCTTTCGTTCGTTTGTTTAGTCTTATTCGTTTTTTCTCTCCTGTTCCTCTTCCCTCTCTTGAACATTGGCCTTTCTCTCTTTCTTTCTTTCTTTCTTTCTTTCTTCTATTCGATTAAACTACTTTCTTTCTTTTGTTAGATCTGTTGCTTTCTTTCTATGCCTACTCATTCTTTCTTTCTTTCGTTCTTTCTTTCTTTCTTTTGTTAGATCTGTTGCTTTCTTTCTATGCCTACTCATTCTTTCTTTCTTTCGTTCTTTCTTTCTTTCTTTTGTTAGATCTGTTGCTTTCTTTCTATGCCTACTTATTCTTTCTTTCTTTCTTTCTTTCTTTCGTTCTTTCTTTCTTTCTTTCTTTTGTTAGATCTGTTGCTTTCTTTCTATGCCTACTCATTCTTTCTTTCTTTCTTTCTTTCTTTCCTTTCAGTTCGATTTGCTGCCTTCTTTCTTTTCCGCCTCTCTTTCTAATGTGCCACACTTTTTCAACACTTACTCGTCGACGCCATAGCCTAACCTATCATAGCATTTTTACAATCAGGCCGATTCGTGAGCAAATTAAATAAATTCCGGGTCAGATCCAGTCCGAATGTTCTTTTTATGCCAGCACTTTCAGCGATACATTTAGCCATTTTCAAGCATTAAATATTTTAACTGTCAAATAAGAAATAGTCTGTTGTATGTATGTTTTATAAAATGTTTCCATTTTTCAAAACACAGTCTAGATATTAATAAAAACAAAAAAACAAAAAAAAACAACACTTAATAATATTAACTTTGAACATGGACACAATATCCCGGATAAAAAGAAAAAATGTATTTCTGATCAATCAAAAATCGTAAATAATTATATAGGACACACTACAACATATTTGACAAGCAGACTGACTGTACATGTTTCTGACAATACCTCAATTAGATCTCATTTAAATATTCATGGGGACCTACCGGACACTATTCTTGACATACTTGTTGACAAAACTAATATCATAGCATCATCTACATGCAAAAAAGGCTAAAAATAATGGAATCCTTATTAATAAAAACAAACAAACCAACACTTAATAATATTAACTTTGAACATGGACATAATATCTTGACCGTGTTTTGAAAAATGAAAACATTTTATAAAACATACATACAACAAACTATTTGTTATTTTAACAGTTAAAATATAATCCTTGAAAATGGCTAAATGTATAGCCGAAAGCACTCGGATAAAAAGAACATTCGGACAGTTTTTATGTAATTTATCACCCGAAAAGAAAAAAATATTAGATCGCATGAGGAATTATATAAAAAACTAAATAAAAGCACCTTGTCTGTCGTATTCAATGCAATGTTCATGAAAGAATGATTGCTGCCTAAATACACAAATATATATATATATATATATATATATATATATATATATATATATATATATATATAGTTGTGGACAGAATTATTCGGCACAACTGAATGATTGCATATTTTCTAAGAAATTGCCAAAATTTGAAGACTTTTATGAATTTACCAGAATTAATCGATTCCGTATTAATTTTGAATAAATCGTGAATTTTTAGAAGTTTCAATCTATTAAATTCATAGTTATAGATTTTTCTAAAAATTTGGTGCAGTCCCAAATTATTCGACCCCCTTAACGAAAGTACGGAATACTATTCATTTATGGCAAAAAGTCTTTGCTTTCTTAATTTAACAAACGCTTTTGAAAATGAAATAGTATCGACCTGATTCTTTAACATTCTAAAAGGGAATGAAGAAGACAATATGTGAGTACCACGTGGCACGATAAGTCATTCGTTTTGCAACAATGGCGAAGACGGCTGAATTTGACAATAAACATTTGATGCGTACAAAGAAGGTGATGGGTATACAACACCTTCAAAGCGTTTAAATGTCCCTGGGTCGGCAATTCATACAATTATCAAAAAATGGCTAAATGTATAGCCGAAAGCGCTCATATAAAAAGAACATTCGGACAGTTTTTATATAATTTGTCATCCGAAAAGAAAAAATTATTAGATTCCATGAGAAATTGTATAAAAATCTAAATAAAAGCACCTTGTCTGTCGTTTTTAATGAAACGTGCATGAAAGAAGGATTGGTGCCTAAATACACACACACACACACACACACACACACACACACACACATATATATATATATATATATATATATATATATATATATATATATATGAAGAAATATAGTCTTAAGATGTGCTATATTTATGGGATAAAGTGCTCAATATCAGTTAGAGCGTGTGTAAATATATATATATATATATATATATATATATATATATATATATATGTGTGTGTGTGTGTGTGTGTGTGTGTGTGTAAATATATATATATATATATATCGTATTTTCACTTATCTATCTTAAGCATGCATTGAATATTGCTGCTACATTCTGATTTCATGCAACTGCAACGTATTTATAGTTTCTTAATAAAACCAAAAAAAGAATCTGCAATGTTATCGGTCGTGGCCTGGCATCTTGGCCTCAGTTTTTTTCAAAATGCCATAACAAAAAATCTCCCTGTACCTTTTCTGTAAATGTTTCCATCACAATTGTTATGCATAAGCTCTCTTCTTTGGTATCTCGACTTCCTGAATTTAAACGTGGTGCTAGATAGGCAGTTAGGTCTCGTCAGGAATGTAACTGTAAGTTCTATGCTAATATAGTATTCTCTCGCACGTCTCGCTTGTGGCAATTTCTTCAAGCTTCTTGCTTTACAATCAAGTTTAAATGTAATGTCAGTTGCCATTTTCTATCTTTTTAAGCCCTGTTCATTGACTATCCTCTGTACTTCATATTTTTCCTCAGATTATTTCGCCCTCAGTAACCTCTTCGGTATTAATAGTTTTATTGCTAGTTTAGTGACTCATAAAAGACTCTGAAAAACAAAAAAAAAATAATTAAATATCCCTGTCCAAATATACATTAATATATATATATATATATATATATATATATTGCGTATATTTCGGCAGAGATTTTTCATTAATGCATGTTTCATTAAATAATATAGACAAGTTTTGTCTATTTATTTTAAGTAAGTTCCTTTCATATTGTCTGTTAAGCTTAATCACATTGTCGTTGAATGACGAAAAGAAAACACCATATTAATACGTGACGTCAAGATGCTACGAGTTTTTTTGCTTCTTTGTCTTGTAAAAACGAGTTTCTCGTTACTTTGAGCTAATTCAAGTAACAAGGGCGGGCCATTATTGTGGTTTCGTCTGTGTTTTGTTTGATTTATTGAAATTGTCATCTTTGATAATGGCTTATGGAAGCCGAAAGCTTAGATTGGATTTAAACATGTATCAATATGATGTTTTACTTTCGTCTTTCAACGATAATGTGATTAAGCTTATCAGACAATACGAAAGGAACTTATTTAAAATAAATAGACAAAAATCCACCGCAAGGAATGTCGGCTCCCTGTGCCGAGCCTCGATCCTCCAAGTCTATAAATCGACCATTCGCCCTTGCATGGAGTATTGCTGCCATATATGGTCTGGAGCCCCTGCTGTCTGCCTCAGGGTTCTTGATAAGATCCAGAGACGGATATGCAATGTGATTGGCCCTGATCTGTCATATCGTCTGCAGTCGCTCTCTCACAGACGCGACGTTGCCTCGCTCTGTCTTTTTTACAAATACTTTCACGGTAATTGCTCCGATGAGCTGCTTTCGCTGGTTCCTAGGCCTCATGAATTTAAACGTCCTACGAGGCTGGCATCCCGTTCCCACCCCTTCACCGTTGAAACTGTTAGATGTAGACGTCTCTTCTACTCCAATAGCTTCATGTCTCGCACATCTCGCCTGTGGAACTCCCTTCCTTATTCCTGTTTCCCTGACAAATACAATCTCCAACTATTTAAGTGTAACGTCAATCGACATCTCCAGTTGCCTTGATCTATCCACGTCCCTTCTCCACATCCTTTCACCTTTCATTTCTATCTGCTCTTGCTCCAAATCTTCTGTAACCCCCTTGCCTTGATTGATCCACTATCTTTCTCCACATCCTCTCCTTTACCACTCCTATCTGCTCTTCCTCCAAACCTTCTGTAACCCCTTGCGTGCTAGTGGATTCCAGCCTTGCTTGGGGTGTTAAGCTTAAAAAAAAAACAAAAAAAAACTTGTCTATATTATTTAATGAAACATGCATTAATATATATATATATATATATGTGTGTCCCCTGTGTGTGTCTATGTGTGTGTGTGTGTGTGTGTGTGTGTGTGTGTGTGTGTGTGTGTGTGTGTGTGTGTTTGTGTGTTTGTGTGTGTACATATATAAGGTTTACTTAACTTTAAATATCAATTTTACCCCGTCTTCAAAGTTTCCTGGTAGAGATTTCCGTTCTTCAGGGGCGTCCGGTTTTAAATGCGTATTCATGAATTTAATTATATTTGACACGTTCATGAAATTTTGCTATTTCTCAAAGCTAATTTCTAGTTTAATGGTTTAAAAAGTAAGAAAAATGTTTTAAATGCTAAATATAACCGATAATGGATGAACTATGTAAGGTTTATTCTCCCTGTATCAGAACGGGGGACAGACATATTTATTTTCTCTAAGACGTGTCTCTCGTTATGGGAATTTCTATATTCAAAAACACCGATATTTCACTGAGAGAACGGAACAGCAGAATGGAAAAAGAATTACAGACATGTTTAGCTTGCAGAATTTTTGTAATGCTAAGTCGTAATCAAAATTAGATAAATTCATATATTCAAGTGTCCCACGCAAAGAAATTGTAACATATGTTTCATTAAACTGTGTATAAGAAAGTGGAACCTTACTTGTTATAATTCCCGAAAGGAAAATTTGGGTTACGTTTGCTTCTCTACGAACTGGGTTAAGACATGTGATTTATTTTCCTGTAAGACCTACCACTGAAGCCTATAGGCGTCCTTCTTCTCTGGGCTTTGCATGACAACTGGTTTCGTCAATCTCCTCACTGACGTCATGCACCGTCCGTCACGTGATTCTCAATGAAAGGAAGCGAACCTTCATTTGTAAACCAACATCCCATTTGCGTTTTTTCTTGTTAGTGTAATTATTTTATCAAGAAAATGAACGCAACGGAATAGTTGAAATGAAAAGGAATGACAAACATTTTTTTTTTATCTCAGAGATTTTTATGCCGCTACATCGTACAAAACTTTATATATATATATATATATATATATATATATATATATATATATATATATATATATATATATAAGTGAACATAGAAGTCAACACTTAGAGGCGACAGTCTGTTTCATGCTAGATGCAATCGTCAGGCATCTAGCATGAAACAGACTGTCGCCTCTAAGTGTTGACTACTATGTTCACTTTTATATTTACACATGCTCTATCTCTGATATTGAGCACTTTATCCATAAATATAGCACATTTTAAGACTATATTTCTTCATATATATATATATATATATATATATATATATATATATATATATATAGTGCAAGAACAGCTGGAACTACTCACTACCCAGTAGGGTACAGAGCAAGGAATACGACGGATGAGAAATATTGGTGTAAGGATACAAAAGACGATTATCTCCCTTTGGTCCAAAGGAATTCAGATGAGTCACGGGACGAACAGTTAGTGACTTCAAGTCATAGTGTGACAAAAGTAGTCAGTCAGTTAACTTCTATGAGTCAAACCGAGCAATAGCTTTTTTAGCCTGGCTTCCTTGAATAATCTGCCTCCCTGAGCCACGTGGTGCAATATAACAGCCCATGGCGCCGTTTTCATATGGAGATATATTTTCTCAAAGATGTGGAAAATATCTTCGGCTTGCAATCCACAATTTTTTTTGTGGGGGGTAAAGTCTTACTTTACTCTTTGTCCTCTGTAGCAGGTAAATCCTGACCGCTAGAATCTGGAATCCTAAACATGCCATCTCCAGAAACAGAAAAGTATCTCTGGCAAACGCAAATATCTTTGGGAATTATTACACGTAAGATTCCGTTTCACCAAACAATTTCACTCTGATTGTTGTTCTATACATGTTATAATTATACCACGTCGAAGTGATTTTCTTAGCGTGCATTAGATGTGGAAAAAATGTGGCACCCCGTGAGGACAGAACTCACTACTAAATCGTAATATATCTATCGAGACAAGCTTGATAATCTTTACACCTCTTCGGAGTGTCTACACCACATTTCAATATGCTGTATACAGATTTTTGAATTTCATAATGTTTACAGAAGTATATAAGTCATAAAAACATTTTGTAGTATGTGAAGGTTTATATGAATATTTATGTGAATTTAGATAAAGATTTATGTGAAGATTTATGTGAATTTAGTCATGGTTATCGATCTATATAGGACATAAAAAACACTTCTGTAGTATGTGTCTGGACAGAAAAGAAGTTAATGTCTGTGATAAAACTCAACCTAAAAAGAGTTGATCTGCGGTAAACACAATATGAAGTGGGTTTAGCCCTAAGAGGTAGCAAAATAAGTGTTGCGCTCGCTGTCAAGTGAGATATTCAGAAACGGCCCTGGGAGACATAGAAGATGGGCCAATGTTATGAAGTACAGATTTGAGACTTGAAGGATGTCGAAGGGTGCGAAAAGAAAGTCAAACCAGATATACTTAGGATAGCACACATTAGACAGTCGGATAACAGAAGGAAGAAGGAATAATCGCTCAGTCCCTTGAGAGACAAAGATCGAGAGTTGGAAGAAAGACCCGTAACCTCATACCAACGATTCGATCGACTTTAAAGTTCGAAATGCGAATCAACGGTTTTTTTGTTTTGTTTTTTTATAACTATAGACAATTTAGCGTCGTAGTTTTTTTTTTCAGACGTTAGTCACATCACATTAGAATACGTTGTGTACAGCTTTTTGAATTTCGTAAAGATTATACATCTAGATAGGTCATAAAGCCATTTTGCAGTATGTGTCCGAATTCAATGGCACTTCGAAAATGTCGCGAATGCATTAATATTATCGATTTTGATCTCAGATCAGCGTCGTTCGGGAAAAGAAATAACACATTTATTGAAAGGTTTTTCTATTGAAGAAGAAGGACCAAATTCGACACGTTCAGAGAATTATCTTCACGTCACTTGTTGTAGGATAATCCTGAAGTAGTTTTAAAAGGTGTTCAAGAAAGGGATTTAGATTTATTCAATAAGAACATCACCGCTAACGACCTACCATTGCATTCCACTTTACAAGGTAGCCACAAAAGTTATTAAAAGCAACTTTATTTTTGCGCTGTTATCATCGGTGAAAAAAAACAACAACAAATAAGAGATTATGTTAAGAAAATTATTAAAAACACAGTAGTTACTACACCCAAATTTATTCAAAACTAGTTGATGTACTTATCTACGTCGGGTAAGTTGTCACAATCGGTTAAAAAAGACAAGTACGAAAAATGGTGCCATAGAACTTGGATTCAAAGATAGTAATGTTGCACCTCGCTTGTTTAATTCATTCTTTCTTTCATTCATTTTTTACGGATTATCAATCCTTTAAAGGTTATTTAAAGCCATAAAATATTTTTAGAGAGTAAGGATTCTTTTTAGTTTAGTGATACGCTTTACTAATTAACCTATAACTGAAGGTAGAAAAGGTAGAGTAATACCTAATCAAAAATTTGATAAAAAAATTAGAAATAATATAGATGTAAAGTGGGGGATCAATTATGTATTACAATCAATATATAAACTGGTGTCTCACTTAATGGCCACGGTAATTTCTATACATTTCTATTCCAGAGAATGTAAATAAATCTAAAAGACATGCCTGTGTAGCTAATCAGTATTTCATTGATTGATTCGTTTTTTACGGTTTACCAACCTTTTGCAGGTTATTTAAAGTCCAAAGATATTTTTAGATTATAAGATTGTTTTGTGATAATAACAATTTAGTACTAATTAACCCATATCAGGGGGAAAAGTAACCAGGGTAACTAACGAATCCCCAGACCAGAAAGTGGAGAGGATAGCGAAAAAGATAAATATTGCAAGAGAGATACAAGATTCTGATGATCGGGGAAGCATTCTCTTGGGAGTCGGTTCGCTACAATATGTATAGCATGGCGAGTCTTAGGCATGAATTTTATAACTAGTGGCACTAAGGTATGTGTAGTGCGTCAGTATTTCATTGAGTGATTCGATTTTTACGGTTTATCAACCCTTTTCAGTAAAGAAAAGATTTTATTATTTCTTCATTTAAAAGAGTTATTTAAATAGGTTATTAGATGCTTTTCTCTTCCTTCTTGATTTTAATATATCCTGTGAGTTTTGAATTTTCTTACCCTCCTTTCATTGGAATAAATCAATATGTATTATGATATGATAATATCCAGAAAGAAGAGCTATGTCTTAATTAAATCCGAAGATTAACACCTGAACCAAATTTAATATAAAAGATTAATATTTGAACCAAGATTAAACACAAAGATTAACATAAAATTGAAGACGAGGGAACACTTGAACCAAAATACAGCAGGGAAATTAACATCTGAACCAAAATTAAACAGCGAGATTAACGTCTGGTTCAAAATTAAGAACAAAGATTAATATGAAATTAAATACGAAGATTAACACCTGAACTAAAATACAACACGGAGATTAACGCGAGAGCCAAAACTAAACACAAAGACTTAGATTTGAAAGAAAATTAAACACGAAGATTAACACCTGAACTAAAGTTAAACACGGGGATTAAGACCTGAACCAAAATGAAACCCGAAGATTAATACATGAACCGAAAATTAAACACGGACATTAACACCTGAACCAAGATTAAACACGGAGATCAACAACTGAACCAAAATTAAACACGGAGATCAACACTTGAGCCAAAATTAAACACGAAGATTAACGCCTGAACCAAAATTAAAGACGGGGATGAACAGCTGAACCAAAATTAAACATGAAGGTCAACACCTGAACCAAAATTAAACACGAAGATCAACACCTGAACCAAAATTAAACATGAAGACCAACCTCTGAACCAAAATTAAAGGTGAATGTCAACACCTGAACCAAAATTAAAGATGGGGACGAACACCTGAACCAAAGTTAAACACGAAGATCAGCACCTGAATCAAAATTAAATACGAAGATCAGCATCTGAACCAAAATTCAACCCGAAGATCAACATCTGAACCAAAATTAACCACTGACCCAAAATGAAACCCGAAGATTAATAGCTGACAATTTTTATAGCATCGACGGTACCCACACCATTCACAAGGATTTATCTACAAGAAAATGTAGATTCCCTGTAGATTTATTTTTGTACAAATGTGCAGGAAAAAAGGTCATGATTCCATTTCAGACCTTAGTTCTCTGGTTGAGAGCTTAAATGGAATGGGTTTAGATTAGAAATAAAAAACAATGACACTTATTATAGGGTACTGCAGAAACACCTCCCACATAATGGTAAGGCATTAGCTCGATGACGACAATATTGCCTCTATCCTAAGTTCACTAGCACTAGACAGTTTAAAATGTGAACCTGGAATAATAATAATAATAATAATAATAATAATAATAATAATAATAATAATAATAATACACAGACAGAACAATCAAAGTTAATCGCCCAGAAATCGTGATTAGAGACCAGAAAGAAAAAAAATGTGCCTCCTTATTGATATGGTAGTATCTGCAGACTGCAATGTATCTTTGTAGATCTTCAAAAAGCGATCAAAATACAAGGACGTTGAAATTCAAATCGCAAAAATGTGGCACATGAGAACATCAACAATTCCTGTTGTAGTTGGAGCCCACGGATTGATTGGAAAAGATTCCAATAGAATCATGAAAGGGATTCCTCGTAGTCCATGGCTTAAAGAAATAAATTTTAAAAAGTCTTCTCACAAGTACATCCCACAACTTACGAAAGGTTTTATGTATATAAAAGATCTGTATATTTTTTTTTGTCATTTAATTGATCAGAGGAAAATGACATCATGACATTTGCCTCTGATCGATTAAATGACAAAAAAAAACTTAGGTCTCTGGTCGGGACCCGGGAAGACATGAGTTCACACCAGAAATCAAAAGAAATAAAATAATAATAAAAGACGGAGTTGGAATTCACTAGCACGAGACATTTTAAAACGGGGAATGTCTTTCTGTCGCACCTTGAATAATAATAATAATAATAATAATAATAATCCTACTTGTTTGCTAACGGTCGTAGAATGACGGTCTGTGTAGTTGCGATGAAAAGATACTGAAATTAAGATGGAAGATATACTAGCCCGAAATGAATAATGGCTGACAATTCTTCATCTAATAATAATAATAATAATAATCCGACTTGTTTGCTAACGGTCGTAGAATGACGGTCTGTGTAGTTGCGATGAAAAGCAACTGAAATTAAGATGGAAGATATACTAGCCCAAAATGAATAATGGCTGACAATTCTTCATCTAATAATAATAATAATACTACTACTAATAATAATAATAATAATACAGAAAACACACAGACAAGCAGCTCGGCCTTACATCGTGATTAGTGGCTGCAATGACAAAAAGTGCCACCTTATCGATATAACAGTCCCTGAAGACTGCAATGTATCATTGAAGATCTTCACAAAGCCATCAAAATACAAGGACCTTGGAATCGAAATCTCAAAAATTCTGGCGCATGAGGACATTAGCAATTGCATTGGTAGTTGGAGCCCTCGGATTGATTGGAAAAGATTCCAATAGACTCCTTGACGGAATCCCTGGAAGCCGATGTTTTAAAGAAATAAAAAAATGTTCTCATGAGTAGAGCCCACACCTTACGAAAGGATATATCTATGTAAAATATGTCTTTTTTTACTTACTCAGTGGAAAATGTCATTATGCCATTTCTGACCTTAGGTCTCTGGGCGGGACCCGGAAAGAGATGAGTACACAACAGAAATCAAAGGAATTAAAATAATAATAATAATAATAATAATAATAATAATAATAATAATAATAATAATAAAAGTGCCTCCTTATTGATATGGCAGTACCTGCAGACTGCAATGTATCTTTGAAGATATTCAAAAAGCTGTCAAAAAACAAGGACCTTGAAATAGAAATCTCAAAAATGTGGCACATGGGAACATCAACAATCCCTGCTGTAGCTGGAGCCCTAGGACTGGTTGGAAATGATTCCAGTAGACTAACTGAAGGGATTCCAAGAAGTCCATGCCTCAAAGAGATACAAAAAATTGTTCTCATAAGTACAGCCCACACTTTACGAAGGGCTTTGTCTATGTAATTTTTTTGCGGAGGTGGGTGGGTAGTGGAAAGTGTCATGATGCCATTTCTAACCTTAGGTCCCTGGGCGGGACCCGGAAAGAAATGTGTAAACGGCAGATATCAAAGGAAATAATAATAATAATAATTGGCCATTTTTTTATCAGGTGGCACCCACCGAATATAAAACTAGGCATGACAGAGTTGGCCAATATCTGCACTGGAAAATAAGCAAAATTTACGGGAAGGAAACTACAAGAAAATGGTATGAACACCACCCAAACCTGTATACAGAGATAGGGCCTGATAAAATGTTATGGGACTTAATACACAGACGTAACAAGGTAGCGACATATGTGCAAGAAGCACAAAATCGAAACCATTGAGAGATGATATGAACACCAACCAGACACAGTTACCCAAAATAACGATGTAACTATCCTCTGGGACATGCCAATTCAAACTGACAAGATGTGACAGAGAGAGAGAGAGAGAGAGAGAGAGTCTGGGAAACACACACACACACGCACACGCACACACACACACACACTCACTCACACACATATTTTCTTTTACTGTAATGGAAGTAGATTTGAATAGCAAAATTAGATCAGAGCATTTTGTTTACCAATGGAGAAATCTGATCGAGGGCAGGATTTGTACCCATTGAAACCGAGTCATTAGAAGACAATGAAAAAGGGTCGAAATAATTTTTATCAATTAAAAATTGAAATAGAGCTGAGTAAGCTAGCAGGACCTTTGGAATTCACATGATTTTGGTTGAAGCAGCCAGAACCTTGTGATGATCCCGTGCGAGGTGGTGGGACCAAGGGTCGGTTATGACCAGCCGGGTTTTTTATATAAAAGCGTAGTTATGTTGACAAATGAGAGACGGGAGAAAATTATTGGCGAGACTGGAGAAGAGAATTAGACCGGGCAAGAGTTGGCCTAGAGAGAGTGGAGAGTCGAGTTGGAGACTCGAGGAAGAGAGGAAGTGTCGTCAGAAATTGGAACGAAGCGTCCGCTAACATGTATTGTTGATATAAGTACCGCTGCCTCTGCTAACACGAATATTGCTACTACTGTTACTACTGCTGAGGAGGAACGCCACTATAAACTTTAATCCCCGCACAGAAATCTTATCCCTCCATCGCAAGAGTCGTATATCACAATACACACACACACACTCTCTCTCTCTCTCTCTCTCTCTCTCTCTCTCTCTCTCTCTCTGTGCCTAGAATCCTGTGTATGAGTTTTTACGTCAAATACTTTTCTTTTCTGTAACCCGTTTCTATTCTATACTATTCTTTTCTGCTATATAAAAGACATTAACAATTCAACCATTGAATAGTTGTTTGTCCGACTTTCTGCAGATATTAATTTTTTTTTTATTTGCTGCATTCTAAATTTCTTAGCGCGGACTCTCCAGCCATGTCTACATCTTCAGTCAGCCGTGAATGGACGGGCATCACTTCTGCTTTCTGGATCGAACAAAACACAACGTGGGCATGAAGAAGGATTAAACCAGCGGACAGGTCGAATAGTCTACGGATGCTCAGGGGACCTATAGCCACTCCCTTAAGTTCGGTTAGGATCGAGTAGACACTTCAACCCAGAGAGTAAGACGCCGGAGGTTGAGGGGCTGGGGCGAAAGTGCTAGAAGGGAAATAAAAGCCAGTAGAAATTGTCTAAATACAAAGACCTCGAGATTAGGATATTAGGAATTAAGACTGAGATTATACTAATCGGAGCCTCTGGGCCACGTGAGAAAAGGAATAATGGGCGCCACATGTACAGAGAGAAGAATGATATAGTCCAGATGTTAACTTTCCACACTACCACAATCAAAAGTCAAGGAAGGAAACCCCGACCAATACTGGAAAGAGCGATCACTGGATTTCAGAAACCTATGTTACTGAAAAATTATTTCAAGAGAAAGATTTTTATAAAGTTCAACCGAATTAGTTGTATTCAGTTTCTAGGTCAATCAATGCCGGCTAATATTACCATTGTCATTAGAGATGAGGATAACAGATACTACACTTTGATCCCAGTCCGAGGACCAGGAAGGGAAGAAGAACGTCACTCGAGTAGCACTGGCTGCTCGGTCAATGGATGCCGAATGTTTCCTTATAAGGAAACGGCTAATATTACCATTGCCATTAGAGATGAGGAGAATACAAACTACACTTTGATCCCAGCTCGAGGACCAGGAATGGAAGAAGAACGTCACTCGAGTAGTACTGGCTGCTCGGTCAATGAATGCCAAATGTTTCCTTATAAGGAAACGGCTAATATTACCATTATCATTAGAGATGAGGAGAACAGATACTATACTTTGATCCTAGCTCGAGGGCCAGGAAGGGAAGAAGAACGTCACTCGAGTAGGACTGGCTGCTCGGTCAATGAATGCCGAATGTTTCCTTATAAGGAAACGGCTAATATTACCATTATCATTAGAGATGAGGAGAACAGATACTATACTTTGATCCTAGCTCGAGGGCCAGGAAGGGAAGAAGAACGTCACTCGAGTAGGACTGGCTGCTCGGTCAATGCTTGTCTAATGATTCTTTATAAGGAAACGGCTATTATTACCATTACCATTAGAGATGAGGAGAACAGATACTACACCTTGATCACAGTCGAGGGTCAGGAAGTGAAGAAAGATGTAACTCGAGTAGCACTGGCTGCTCGGTCAATGAATGTCGAATGTTTCCTTATATGGAAACGGCTAATATTAACCATTATCACTAGAGATGAGGAGAACAGATACTACACTTTGATCCCAAGTCGAGGGTCAGGAATTGAAGAAGGACGTAACTCGAGTAGCACTGTCTACTCACTCAAAAATGCCGAAAGTTTCCTTATAAGGAAACACTTGGTATTGCCATTACTATTGCAAGGGTTAAGCATTTTAAAAAGCACATGGGAATATTACATAGCGTATATACAGTCAGAAATAATTATGCGGGTGTAGATATATAAGACAACAGTGGTTGATGAAGGTGAAGCTAGAAATCAGAAACAGGGGCATTTATACTGGCTGCACAAGCCTATTTACCAGAAAATATTAATCAAATATAATTTTTTTAAACTTGTGCAGCCCCAATATTCAGATTAAGAAAACAACACATTGAGACTTTTGGCCAATTAGTGTCTCTTGATCAAAGATTCAGTTTGAGATGATTAACCAGCAACTCGTTGGACAGTTGTTATGGATCAAAACACAGAATGGTTGTCGGTAAAGGAAATAGACGAAATCGCGAAGAATATGGAAGAACAGGATAAAGAATCAGTGAATTGACAAGAGGTGGGGATGCTGAGCAGGTGATTCAGTAAAAAAAAAAAACAAAAAAAAAAAACAGGAATATGCCAGTGCTTGTTTTGCATTTCAAAATCATTTTCAAACGCAAATTGAAATCTGAATCTTTGTTGTGAACGAAGGTTAAATTTTAAAATGTCGAATTAAGTGACAAGGTGAACAATGAAATAATATTTTTTTGTAAAAGCGATTATTGGGAGCAAAATTGATTGGCTGGGTAGGTCTTCAGAGAAACAACGTGTCCCAAAAGTCACCAAGGGATCTGAAAGTCTGACGTTATTTTTTTCAGTTTTTTTTTTCATGTATTTTATAAAAGTTTTTTTCTTTTTTAGAAATTAATCCTGTAAGCATACACGACAATAAAACGAACGCAAATAGTGAAGATTTTTTCCACCAAATCCAAGAATTAATAATTCAAACTCAACGATGTGGGAGATTCAGTAAAGCTTCTTTAAGTGACCTTCCATCCTTCAAAAAATGAAGAAGAGACGTGAAGCAACAAAAATGTGGTTCTACAGAAGGATCCTGAGGATGCCATGAACCAAATATGTAAGTAAAGACGAAATTTTAGAGAAAAGGGGAAAAAAAAGAATGAGCTTGAGTAAATGGCTGGTAGAACAAGTATGTGGAGAAATAACAAAAAGACCTGATTTATTAAGAGCTAGAAAGGGGAGGAAATAGTGGAGAGCCATAATCGCCAAAATCCTGAATAGACGCGGCATATAGAAGAAGAACGAGCTTGGGTAAATGGATGGTGGAACAAGATCTAGGAGAAATAACAAAAAGACTAGATTTATTAAGAGCTAGAAAGGGGAGGAAATAGTGGAGAGCCATAATCGCCAAAATCCTGAATAGACGCGGCATATAGAAGAAGAACGAGCTTGGGTAAATGGATGGCGGAACAAGATCTAGGAGAAATAACAAAAAGACTAGATTTATTAAGAGCTACAAAGGAGAGGAAATTGTGGAGAGCCATGATCGCCAACGCCCTGAAGGGACACTGCATATGGAAGAAGAAGCGACATTCTTAGGTTAGGAACGAGTGAGTATCACAGTAAAGGAGAGTAAGGAGAGTATCGTAGAAGATCCGAGCGCATCAGTTTGTCTTGCCAGTTTTGGATGTTACTTCAACGCATTTTTAAATGCTTCTGTTTCCATCCAATAATAAAACCTCATATGACAAGCGCCACAATCCACCTTTTGCTGAAAAGAGTAATTTCGTACAGTAGTGGCATAAACTGGCCACTACTTTCCCCGGATATGACAAGCTCTGAGTTCTTCCTATGTGGCTATCCGAAAGAAAAGGTTTATTTCAACCAGCTCCAGATTCTCCATCAACATTCTCCAAGTTTCGACAGTAAGTGACCTTCCAGGGAATTAGCAAGGAAGAATATTTAATCGACTACGAGAGAGTATCATTTTTCTTGTTGGCAATTGTGGCACTTGGGGCTTCCTTACTTTGCTCGATTCAGCAGATTCAAGTCCCAGAATTCATAAAAACGCATGACTGGGCACAATTCGGCCTCTTTACCATTTTCTATTTCAGCTGCCGCAACCCTCGCGGCCTAGCTCGAAGAGCTAATTTGATAAAAAAAAATCGCTTGAGGATACCTTAAAGTTCAAACCAAGGTAGAGGTTTCAACTGATCTCCTGATTTTTAAAGTATATATATATATATATATATATATATATATATATATATATATATATATATATATATATATATATATATAAAGAACAGTAAAATATAAAATCCGGTGTTCTTATAGATATTTTTATTTTTACACAATAATGCTCAATGTAAATTTACAGAGCATTAATATTATAAATTAATCGATTTAAAATATGTTTTTTTTCGCTACACAGTGATAACCATGTTTCAAAAATAAAAGCTAAACGCTTCGAATTTAATTTTTTTATTAAATTAAAGACATTAGTTCCATTTCCTCGTCAAGCGAATTTTGGAGTAACTTATTTTTTTTAAATTTACAGTTTTAAAGGCACGGCAAAGATTCGTAATTGAATGTTTCCAAGGATACCGAGAAATCCATTCATCTAGACAAGGGGTGGTAGCGTGTTCAATTTTTTAATATATATATATATATATATATATATATATATATACATATATATATATATATATATATATATATATATATATATATATATATATATATATTATTTAATTCCTATACTCTGGCGTTGTGAAAAGAAACAGATAATACAATTTGTAAATAAAAAATATATTTGAACAGGCCGATATCAGTGAAAAAATTCAGTAAAAAAGAAGACTAAAGACATCCATGTTGAAAAAATCAGTACCTCATTGCCTAGACAAAAGAAAAAAAAAACACCGACAAAGTAAATTAAGGAAAAACGTAAAAGTAAATACACTAAGTAAAGCAAAATCTAAAATTCCCAGTAAGCCAGAAACTACCTACCAAGGTTTCATCTAACGGATCTTCAGGATACTACTAGCAAAAGAGGGTTGGTCCAAACGACATTTTATTGGTAAAAACAGCCAGCGTAAAATAATGAAATTAGCATAAAAACGAAAGAAGAACAACACGAGGAAAACAAAAAAAAAATAGATATATAATGATAACCTCAAATATCTTCTAAAAATAAGATATGTGGTTTGTGATACGTGCGTTAAATAAAAGTTTAGCAGGCTATTATTTCTTAGAGGGAGCGTATCTCTCCGCAGACTTGCTGGGGTTTACCTTAGGGGTCAGATGCAAGAAAAGTTGATTTCGATTGGCTGAACGAGCGTGAGAACGATAGATAGAGAAAGTTTTTTTCAGTGAGTTTTTCCTTAACCATCGAGCAATGTAGACGTGTCTGGATCTGCATCACAATTGGGGAGAGGAACCCCTCTGGTCGGCGTTAATAAAAGAGTTACGGGAAATTCCCTATGTTGAATTTCTTTCCATCTTGTGTCAATAAAAATAGAGAAGATAGAATATATTAATGAATCGATGCTGTCGACCAAGACCCCCAATCGAGCACGAAAAAGAAGATATACACCCGTGTAATTCTTTTTCGGGTATCTACTGATAGTATAATTCAATTAATAGAGTAAAAGTTCTTCCATCCGAAAACTCAAATACAAGGATCTTATTATTCAAGGAATTGATAGTAAGTGAATGTCTCATTAAGTTCTGTTAGTGAAGCGATTTCGTCATTAATCACATTAACATTGCTATCTAATTCTTTGTATAAATTGTTTCTTCATGATACGAAAAATTAGATGTGACACTTCAACGGTTTCTTTTAGCATTTGGCATCAAATATCGTAGACAAAAATGCACTGAAAAATCTTCGATTTTGCAAGATTTATCCTAAATATTGATGAGAAAACAAAACAATTTCAGTATTCAAATCACGGAATGTTGTTATTTTATTTTATCAAAATGAAATAAAATGAAGAATTTATAAGTAAACTTCAAATTGAAAATCTGCCCCCCACCATTATCAGTGAGGACTTCGAAATGCTATTTTTTTTTTACCTAATGAATTAAGCGGTAATTGTTGAATACATTAAAAAAATGTCTATATTTCTGAGATGAGGTATTATGTACAGTATTTACATTAGTCGGACTATTGTCCTCATCTTTGTCGCCATATTTGTCACAACGTTTCGGCCGTTGTACGCTCCGGCCTTCTTCAGGTGGTTGGAATTTCGAACTGAACCCTTTATTTCGCTCACTGGGGTAGACTGTTCTAGTTCCACGAGCCATGTTTGATGGATGTCAGTTATCAGTTATCTCCTGCTAATTTTTCCAGGACACATGGCACAGTGGATAAAAGCGTTGGTTAGATCCAGTGACAGACCCAAAGAGTGTGAGTTCAACACCCGGTTAAGGCAGTGGAGAACTTTCAGAGGGAAAATTAGCAGGAGATAACTGATAACTGACATCCATCAAACATGGCTCGTGGAACTAGAACAGTCTACCCCAGTGATCGAAATAAAGGGTTCGTTTCGAAATTCCAACCACCTGAAAAAGGCGGGAGCGTACAACGGCCGAAACGTTGTGACAAATATGGCGACAAACATGAGGACAATAGTCCGACTAATGTAAATACTGTACATTAAAAATTTATTTTTTTCTGTTTTGAATGAAAATTCAACAAACAAACAAATATGGAAAAATAAAGAATAGTTTAATAGGGCTTAATATATAGAGTCAAATAGCTCCATATAAGAGCCCTTAGACGAAAATGATGGTCTCAATTTCTGACACAAAGCTTTTGCCATTATGTGTTGGTGTCTTGCTTCAAAGCCACACACAGATTGGGAAGCTTCTGTTGTTAACTTGACTGCCCGTTCCACGCCTTGAGAATGTGTGGGCAAATCCGTCAAGTCAAGTCATATATATATAGTGAGAGAGAGAGAAATAGTGAGAGAGGGAGAGAAAAAGAGAGAGGGGAGACAGGGAGGGAGACAGAGAGGGGAAGACAGAGCGAGAGAGAGAACGAAAGAGGGAGAGAGGGAGACAGAGTGAGTCTAAAGTTAACAAAAATAAGGTCAATGACAATTCTTATATTTGTTTTAAATATTTTTACATTTCTCATATTTATTTCCCCTATAATCGTTCCCGATAGAAAAATAATTATATAAATGCTGTATCTGTATTCCATATATATATATATATATATATATATATATATATATATATATATATATATATATGAAGAAATATAGTCTTAAAGTGTGGTATATTTATGGGATAAAGTGCTCAATATCAGAGATAGAGGCCTGACGATTGCATCTAGCATGAAACAGACTGTCGCCTCTAAGTGCTGACTTCTATGTTCACTTTTATATATATATATATATATATATATATATATATATATATATATATATATATATATACATAGTCGATGCGTTGGTATATATTCCGGGTAGATCCTTGTAATATTAATAATTAAAACTGATCCAGAGAGCATATGTATTTTTGCAACAAAAAAACGACAGAAATTAAACATGTGGATAATCTATATCAAGTCGGTCTGTACGCGGCTATCATCAGCTATATATATATATATATATATATATATATATATATATATATATATATATATAGTGAGAGAGAGAAATAGTGAGAGAGGGAGAGAAAAAGAGAGAGGGGAGAGAGGGGGAGACAGATAGGGAGACAGAGAGGGAGACAGAGCGAGAGAGAGAACGAAAGAGGGAGAGAGGGAAGCAGAGTGAGGCTAAAGGTAACACCAATAAGGTCAATGACAATTCTTATATTTGTTTTAAATATTTTTACATTTCTCATATTTATTTCCCCTAAAACCGTTCCCGATAGAAAAATAATCATATAAAAGCTGTATCTGTATTCCATATATATATATATATATATATATATATATATATATATATATATATATATATATATATATATATATATATATATATATTGAGGGAGTGAGGCTATATGCGTGTCTAGATAGATATATAATGAAAACCACAGAAAGTTTCTAACAATAAGAAATATGGTTTTTGAGATGTGTCATTTATTTCCCTATATTTCTTGATAGTCCATTTAAAACGAAAGCTGCTTTCAAGGGATTTCGAGACGTATATTCTGCTCTTAGCGGCATCGATTTTATTACTAATCAGATATCCGATGTCATAAGCCCTTGACAATATTTGCTCATATCTTTTTCAAGTTCCGATATCAACGTGAAATACGGCCAGGCTTATTCCTTGATCTCTATATCTTATCAGACTTCATTATTTTTGGAAAAAAAAAATCCTCCCTTCAGTCTCTTTAAATTCTTCAGAATTTCTCCTCTTTTAATTCTTTATTCAGTGAAGCTATCAAAATGGTAAAGAACTTGAGTTGAAAATAAAATAAAATAAAT
Organism: Acanthosepion esculentum; assembly: GCA_964036315.1. Taxonomy (NCBI): domain Eukaryota; kingdom Metazoa; phylum Mollusca; class Cephalopoda; order Sepiida; family Sepiidae; genus Acanthosepion; species Acanthosepion esculentum. The sequence continues at coordinate 5,667,162 of OZ038519.1, read as the reverse complement.
AAAATTTAATCAAAATGTTATTCCTTCTTTTTTAATGGATTTTATTTTAAAATCTCGTTTCCGTGAGACCAAGGACGAGATTAGACTACGAGATCAGCTATCGCGTTACAACTGAATATTTTTCGTCGTTAAATTCGTCTTCCTCTTCTGTTTGTCGTATCTCTTCTGGCTGCAGGCGCTCATGGCTCTCCACGTTTTCATTTCCTTTGTAGCTTTTAATAAATATTGTCTTTTTGAGAGAGAAAGGTCAGAATTAGATTAAGCTGATAATAAAAGACACTACACTATAACAAAAAGGCAACATTTATTAAGAGCGAAGAAGGTCAGGAACTTGTGGAGAGCCATGATCGCCAATGTCCTAAACCTTGTTCCGCCATCCATTTTACTCAAGCTCCTTTTTTTCTATGTGCCGTGTCAGGACTTAGGTGATCATGGCTCTCCACAATTTCCTATCCTTTGTAGCTCTTAATAAATGTTGACATTTTCTTATCTCTCCTAAACCCTGTTTTGTCATCCATTTCCACCAGAACCTTCTGTTTATATATTCAGAACGTTGACGATCATGGCTCTCCACGACATCCTGCTCTTTATGGCTCTTAATGAATATTGCCTTTTTCATGTCACTCCTAAACACTATTCTGTCATCCATTTAAAGAAGGGGGGGTCTTCATTTTATGCCGTGTCCCTTCAGGACGTAGGTGATCATGGCTCTCCACAAAGCCTTTATGGCTCTTAATAAATTTGGCCTTTTTCTTGTCACTCCTCAACGCTGTTTCGTCATCCATTTAGAGAAGAAGACTTCTTCTTTTATGTGCCGTGCTCCTCGGGACGTTGTCGCTTATGGCTCTCCACAATTTCCTGTCCTTGGTAGCTCTTAATAAATTTTGTCCTTTTGTTATCTCTTCTAAATCTTGTTTATATTCAAAATAATTTGTAATTTTCTTTGAAAATACACCTTAATTTCCAGTAAAAATTTTTAAAAATTATTTTCATCAAGGTATTTAAGAAGATATTTATTTTTTTGCCTATATATATATATATATATATATATATATGTGTGTGTGTGTGTGTGTGTGTGTGTATGTGTGTATGTGTGTGTGGTAAGAAAGAGAGAGGGACTATTATTGATTGGCAAGTACTTTTTTCCCTCCAAGAATTGTTTTCCATACTCAGACAAATTCTTCTTTCCTCTGATCTTTGGCATTCCATTAAAGAGTTATTTCCAATGGATGTTCGCAAAGTACACTTTCTTTGATTACGTCTTCCATTTCGCTCCTCGATGTGCCAGGCGAAATCTGTTTGTCGCAAGCGACGAATCAAGTAGTCTTCTCACCTTCAAGCGAATTCACGCAGATGGAAACCTGATTTATTTGAAGCAAAACGAGGCGCAAGATAACATTTCCGGAGAGCACAGTATCAATCCAACACGGTGTCAATGCCCTTTTAGAGGAGATCATTTCACACTTAATGTAATTTGATCCCTAAAGTTTTCACCGTTATTCCGACGACTGAACACGACATTTCAGATGAAACATTTTCTATCGATGTTCAAGAAACAAGGAATCCTGTGTAAAAGGCAAGACATTTGAGTTTAATTATCTAGACTATTCTTTCAACCCAGGATCAGAGTGTAGCATCTGCACCCGAATCCTAGCCCTACTGTCGATATTCAGATGTAAGAGATTATATACAATAATTGCGTAGACTATTTTTTTTGTCAACGCACTTCACTGACACAATCAGGCTACAGATTTATTGATCTATCCTTCTAAATGACGATCGAAAGTGATTGATGTTGATAGTGATGCTGATGATGTCGACGACTGAGAAATTACTCCACACAGCTCTGTTTCTCTCCTATATATATATATATATATATATATATATATATATATATATATATATATATATATATATATATATATATATATATATTACAGATTTGATTCAATGAGAAAAATGGCGTCCTGGATAAGACGATAAACTACATCCAACAGCAAGGCCTCTGATTAGGAGGTTCTAAGGAGCGTAGAAACTCCTCTTCATTGCTGGTTTACCAAGGTTTACCCTGACCCTAGTTGATACCACCTGTTAGGGTCCCAGCTATAGGAAACACCCAAACTGGGGTCAAAACACTATGAAAAATAAGTTTTAAATCTTTGTAAAAAATATTACGAGCAATGAGTTTTTTTGAAAGAATATTAGTAGCAATAAATGTTTGTATAAAAAATATTACAAGCAATAATAATCTTGTCGGCATTAAATAACCCATTGAGGTTGATATGCTGTAAACCACACCAAACCAAACCGATCCGAAAAATTGGACGTGACAAAATGTAAAGATAACAGGTGGAGCAAAAGTTTGCTTACTTGATGCCTCCTATGCAGAAAAAATGTCGTAAAAGAAGTCTTAGATAGAAGCGATGAGGAGATTCGCTTGTAATGTATTTGTCCTACAGTAAACTCAGATGGTCTCTATAATATAATAATATTGTCGACAACACCCATGAAATTCCGACACATGGAACATAATAAACTCGGACAGTTTATCTGAAATTTCAGTACCGATATAGAATGTCTTATTGCAATCATGTTAATGATCACAAGACAGAGGAAAAAAATAAGGTCGTCTATGAATTGTCATGACCCTCCTCCTTCGTCGGAAGATTGCATCTTCAACATGAATAATCAAAAAAACAGCATTGAATAAAACTGGGAACGCATGCAGCGCACACCCTCTAGCAGACTGGCCGGTCAGCCGTCGAAACTCAGTGCAATCCGTGTTTACATTCGACCAGCATAACATGAAAGACCAAAATACATCTATCAATATGTGACAAATATTATTACATAACACCAAAATACTCTACAGAAATCCTTGAAAATTGAAAGTGAAAGTGAAAGTAGGAGTCTAACAATAACAACCAATGAATTTTGAACATAAATATGGCCATGGATAAATTTCTTCAAGGGTCTAAAAGAGCTGTTAGAGTGAGGTTTACCTGTTATCATTTATGCATATTGGCTTTACGGGCACATTTTGTATATATCTGAAATAAGCTATATATATATATATATATATATATATATATATATATATATATATATATATATATATATATATATATATATATATATATATATATATATATATATATATATATATATATATAAAAAGACATTTTTATGTTTAACATTCTTTTTATAGATACAAGTATTTAGGTAAATGCTCTGTTTATAATAAACAGTATTAAATAACATTTACCGGCCTAAATGTCCGAGAAATTTTCACAGAAAATATTCGACCTCCGACAGGATTCGAACCTGTATCCTATACGGAACCGTCATAGAGCCTGACGTGCCTTACCCGATTCGGCCACTGAGGAACATTCGGTTGGCAAGGTCGAATTTACTGCTTATAAACTTCAATCTTCCATGATTCGGTTAAGGCAGGTCAGGCTATATGACATTTCCGTATAGGATACAGGTTCGAATCGAGTCGGAGGACGAATATTTTTTATGAAAATTTCTCGGACATTCAGGTCGTTAATACTGCTTATTATAAACAGAGCATTTACTTAAAAATTTGTATCTATAAAAAGAATGTTAAACATAAAAATGTCTTTAAATAATTGTCGGACTTTGTCCATTTCATAACATATATATATATATATATATATATATATATATATATATATAGCGTACTGGAATTTTTTTGTCCTTTTCCTTCGTCTGATGATTAACATGAATGAAAATGGAGATAAGTGCAAGCAGAATGTGATGTTTGAGTGCATTTCTCTGTGTGTGCGTGTATGTGGATATATGTCTCAAGGTGGAATCAAATCTGTACTTACCAAGCACGCCGCCATATTCCTGATCAGAGAGAAATTGTGGTTGTGTTTCCTTCCTTTTTTTATGGAAGAGCGAATTCTGTTTGTGAACCGGAAGTCACCGGCGATTGGACAATAAATTTCCAAAAAGAATCGTATGGGGTGCAATTCGGAAGCTGGAAAAAGTTGTAGCTGACGGAAGGTACACAAGTCGATACTCGATCAGTATCGATTAGGTCACTGTGGAGAGGGGTTATGATTTTGAAAAACCCAAATGAACCTCGGCTAGAAACATCACTGATGATGTGTACCAAATTATTCAATAGATTCATTTTACGATATATATATATATATATATATATATATATATATATATATATATATATATATATATATATATATATATATATTGTTGAGTCTTGACTCAATGTTGAATCTCGCCTATTGCATGGAATAATAATGCAACACAAAATGTACTTAGAACAAGAATGTATCATAACAAGAAAGTGT
>OZ038519.1:5630322-5655322 GCA_964036315.1 Acanthosepion esculentum | reverse complement strand
GGGTGTTTCATTAAGACGGATTATATATAACGATATTTCATTATATATAAGGATATTTCATTAAGATGGATTATATATAAGGGTGTTTTATTAACATGGATTATATATGAGGGTGCTTCATTAAGATGGATTATATATAATGGTGTTTCATTAAATTGATTATATATAAGCGTGTTTCATTAAGACGGATTATATATAATGTTGTTTCATTAAGACGGATTATATATAAGGGTGTTTGATTAAGACGGATTATATATAATGGTGTTTCATTAAAATCGATTATATATGGGTGTTTCATTAAGACGGATTATATATAAGGGTGCTTCATTAAGATGGATTATATATAATGGCGTTTCATTAAAATGGATTATATATAAGGGTGTTTCATTAATACGGATTATATATAAGGGTGTTTTACTGACAGATCAAAGTCAGCAGTAAATAAATCAGTGTCATTGGCGAAAAATTATTTCTCTATTGGGTCATGTTATTTAAGTCATGTCAATTATGTGTGAAAAATAATATCGCCTAAATGTTCGCTAAATCTGAAAAAAAAAGAAAAAACCATCATTAGGCGCTTAAACTTAATTCACATTAAAATTAAAAAGTTATTGGAACACCCTTTATAAACCAGTCTTATGTTTGATTTTATATATCTATATCTTTTTTATTATTTATTTAAGAGATCACAATATATTTTGTACTATGCGAGGAACTAATTGTACCAAGAACTTAGCACTAATTTTGACGACATCGCCTCCTAGATTATGTATTTCAGATTCAATGTGTCCTATAATGGTATCTAGTTGGTGTATTTTTGTTATTAAAAATATTTTCTTATTCTAGATTTGGTATGTCATTATTTTAAAATCGTAAATGAAATAGTACGGATCCTTAGTATGGAAACTGGATAATTTTAAGGTTATCTCCTGTGTATAATTCTTCTTCAGGTAAATATTGGGAGGTGAATATCCTTAGTGATAATATTTTTTTATATACACGTCCTTTGGTTCGCTGCGTCATAGGTTTTCGGACGAAAGGGGAATACAATTTGCACTAAAATTCAAGTGTACAAAGCTGTCGCTTTGTCAACACTTTTGTATAACTCTGAAAAACGAACACCTTATAGATGGCACATTAATCGATTCGATGTCTTCCATAAAGGTTGTCTCTGTACAATCTGTGGCCTAACGTTTGACGATCGAGTGCCAAATGCCGACCTTTTTGAGAAATGCAAGATTGAGACCTTCGTAATCCAATCACAACTCCGTTGGGCTGGACATGTGGCAAGGATGAGTGATGAACCCATATCAAAATTTCTTTTTTACGGTGAACTCCATAGTGGCCATAGAAATGTTGGTAGACCTTGGATCAGTTATAAAGATAAACTGAAAAGCAACCTTCCTTGCGTCAATACTCCATTCAAGAACTTTGAAGAAGTAGCTATGAAGAAATCAGAGTATCGTTCTCGCTGCGATTCAGGAATAATTCTAATCAAGAAGTGAGTATCAGTCGACCACGTGAAACACGAAAGCAAAATAAGACAGCTAACAATGTTCCTGCTGCACTTGGATACAATACATTCTCCTGTACTGTTTGTAGACTTTTGTGCAATTTTTGAGCCACTCTCAAAAGTCATGCCCTTCATAGGCATGCAGATAATTAGTTCGGTGTCGTCGAAACCTCATACATCGAACTCGATGAGTCCATCATATATATATATATATATATATATATATATATATATATATATATATATATATAAATGACAATAGGAAAACACTATTAATTGCTGACGCGTTTCGTCCAATGTGGACTTTCTCAAAGCAAAAAACGAAATGAATTTAATTAAACAAGGAAATTAATAAAACAAAAGACAGAGTGTTCTTAGCAACTGGAATGTAGGAAACGCTATTTTCATATTGTTAACTCAAAATAACGTCAGTTAATGTCACGTGTGGAGAATATTGTCATTATATCTGTGTTGGCGGATTCAACTATTTTCTTTTGATTTTACGATATTCTTCTGTAAGTTTGTTTGTGAGAGCAGTAAATTTGGTAAGATGTTAAGTGGGCAGTCTATTTTGGCGGTTATTTTACCGGATGTCTTTTATTTGCTTATTTATTTATATATTTGGATTAAATTATTTTGTTTGTCATTATTTATTTTCATTTTTTATTTTTTATTTTTAGTTCTTGTCTTATATATTTATTTTTTAATCCGTGTTTTTATTAAATAGTAAAAATTTGTTTATATCGCTTATTTAATAGTTTTGTTTTGGTTTGGGAAGATAATTAAAGCTATTTATTCAATTTTGGGGTTGATTGTTGTAGTCTGTTCTAATTATTATTTTGCCGGGGGCAGTTTTTAATTTGTTTATTACTTCATGTATTTATTTGGTTTGATTATCTTTATTTGTTTTTCTAACGGTTAATTTATCGGGGGCAGTTTGTTATTTTATTTATTTATTTGGATGAATTTAGATTAATTTATTTTACTTGTTTTTTATTATTTATTGTTCACTGTAGAGTCCAATATTATTATATGGACCTCGGAAAATTCCAGTTAGGTATCTTTAATCATTTCTAGGATACAATGGTACAAATCTTAATCTAATAATTGGACAATTTTGTTATACATATATATATATATATATATATATATATATATATATATATATATATATATATATTAATACCTGTTTCATTAAATAATATAGACAAGTGTTGTCTATTTATTTTATGTAAATTCTTTCATATCGTCTTAAAACATTATTATTAAACGAACAAAGAAAATTACAAGATTGATACATATTTTTGAATCCAATCTAAGCTTTCGGCTTACATAAGCCATTATCAAAGATGACAATTACACAATATATTTAAGCAATACACGAACAAGAAATTGATGATAGTCTTATTTGTTTACATGGATGATTTCCAAGCAACGATAAACACGTGCATATAAAACGCTGAAAGCGAAAATCGCACAACAGCTCATGACGTCACACATGACCACGAGAGAGTGAATCCGATGAGTATTGAGTATGGAAAGCCGTTGGTATGAACCAATGACTTCTGTTACTATTTATAGGCATTTAAGGATATTTGTGGAGATTTCATAGTTTATTTTGTTCAGGTTAGGTTTCAACTGTTTTATGTATATAGCTTCAAGAATTTTCAGTTTTTGTTTTCATGTTTAAGTATAGTTGTGTTTACAACAAGGATTTTCCGGAATTGTGTATGTGGCCAGGCATGTTGTGTTAAATATTTTTGGTATTTAAAACAACATGACTGGGCGCATCACGATTCTTCTGTTAAGCTTGGAGAGTAATTATACCTTATTCTTGTTCAAAGTAAATTTCAATAATATTATATAAACCTCGGAGAATTCCAGTAAGATATCTTTAATCATTTCTAGGATACAATGGTTCAAATATTAATCTAACAATTGGACAATTTTGTTATATATATATATATATATATATATATATATATATATATATATATATATATATATATATATATATATATTATTTATTTTTATATATATATTTATTTTTATATATATATATATATATATATATATATATATATATATCATCAACATCGTCGACTGTCCGTTGTATTCGATGAAGACGTGAGTAGCAGATTCATCTAGGCGTTTTGAATTGCGTGACGACCATGTCCCATAACCGATACTCGCTAGTAACTAGCCAAGCCTCGATACTCCGATTCTTTCAATTCCAATATCAAGCGGTCGGCGCCATTCAGGTCGTTCAGTTGTTGCTAGTTGTTTACATCGATCTGCATCGCTTGCGGGTCATCCATGATGCGGTCTTTATAGCAGACGTTTTACCCGCCCACCTCGTCGCTGCTTCCTGCACTACGCCAAACAGTGCGATTTTCAGTCATCCAGTCCGCTGCAGTCTAGCCGCTGCTGGTAGCAGGGCCTCTACGCTTGGAATATTTGCTTTGGCAAGGGCTTTGTTGATAGGGACATTGTCTTTCCACGAGATATGAATGATGTATCGCAAATTGTGACACTGAAAACTTGTCATTCTGCAGTTTTCAGGACGTAAATAAACGTTTAGATGCAAGTTACTCGATATCCATATACGTATGCATATATATATATATATATACACGGTTTATTTAGAAAGCAAGAATTTATCTAAACAGGTTTTGTTTAATTCAACTAGCAGCATCTGAATATTTAATTCTTATTATACTTTTTTGCCAATTTTTAACGGGATTAAAATTATGAATAAACAGTTTTGGGTGTTTTCTGTTTATATCACTGTTATTTTCAAGAAACAAGTGTTGACTACATCTTGGCGTTTTTAGATGTAAGGGCTAAACAGAGAAAGACTGTATGAAATGTTGATCGTGTTTTTTTTGTTTTTTTAAATTGTTTCACTCCAAACTAAAAGTAAAGTTAAATTCTTAACATCCTTATATATATATATATATATATATATATATATATATATATATATATATATATATATATATGTAAAAGTGAACATAGACGGTGGCCTGGCGATTGCATCTATCATGAAACAAACTGTCGCTTCTAAGTGTTGATTTCTACGTTCACTTTTATATTACACATGCTCTATCTCTGATATTGAGCACTTTATCCCATAAATATAGCACATTCTAAGACTATATTTCTTCATATATATATATATATATATATATATATATATATATATATATATATATATATATATATATATATACAGGGTGTCAGTAAAGTTCGTGTGTACATGAAAAAAATTATAACTTTATTTGTATTTGCGATAAAAATAATCTGTAAAAAATGTTATAAAGTTTAATGTACCTAGTTTTAAGTATAGCTAAAATAACTAATGTGATTTCAGGCATTACTGTAAATCAGTTGGCAAATGTTTTCCGTGAACTGCAAAATCGTATTACCCTTTGTATTGCTAATGATGGAGGACATGTGGAAACTTAAATAAAATTTCAATAAAACCTTAAAACATATAGATTTACTTCTTTCTAATCCTTTTTACAAATTATTTCTATCGCTAATACAAATAAAGTTATAAAGTTTTTAAAGTTCACACGAACCTTGTGGACACCCTATATATATATATATATATATATATATATATATATATATATATATATATATATATATATATATATATATACTAGCAGCATGGACCGGCGTTGCCCGTGCTCGATTAAAAAATCGTACGACTCATACAGCAATCGCTATCACTTGACTTAAAATATGTTTGCCCTTCCTTGCCTTTAAAGGAGTGCCCTTTGCCGTGCTGATGTTGCTACATGCCTTACTTCTTGCCTATCTCACACTGCGAATGTTTTCTAAGCTCTATACTAAACATTAAATCTATTACGAAAAAAGAAATAAACAAAATGAACACAAAACGTTCAGCTTTAAAAAAGGACTCGTAACTGGAAAAACCGAATGAAAAAAGAATGTTAACAACAAATATTTTTCACACCCAACCCAGTTCTGCGGAATCAGAATCAACAATGAGTTTAAGCAAGCGAATTAACCAATTTGAGTAAAGTGCCATGCAAATTTACACTTTTCCCACTTGTGACGAATGCAGCTATCGATTTTTTTTGCATGCTAGTTAACATTCGTGTCAGTCAGCTGTTGGGTCTCACGCTGGCCAATAGAATCTTCCTGCCTATTCGTGGCAGCCAGCTATAGGCTCTCACTCTGGCCAGTAGAAAATGGTTGCAAACTACATGAAAACTGCCGTAGAAGCATGAAAATATCGATTATTTCCACTATCGATGGGAGTTGGGAAATGCAATGTCGGTCTTGCCCTCCTCGCTAACCTGGAGCATGTGTATGTAAATTTTGGTGCTAATCCGTCGAAAATTACGGCCGTGCATTCGTTACACACACACACACACTCACATCCTGCCTTATATATATATATATATATATATATATATATATAACGATGCGTTTTTTATTTCACTGTGTTTTTATTTCACTAAGTTTATATATGGTCCTTGCTGATCATTGATCCGGCTTCTATTTTCCTTGTGGTGTTCTTTTTTAACTACTTCACGGTATATTTCCATAATGAAGCATGATCACAAATATTCATCCTTTCTTGCTATAAAAAAATCATCTTCTGAGAATATTCCAAATGAGCGGCCTTGAAAGTATACGAGTACGCTTTGTGAAAACCGACTTCGGGCAGCAACAATTAATTCTAAAATAAATGTTTAAAAATTCCGTTCAAAGCGTCTAACAATATCCTCAGTAATGATACAAACAAAATGTCGCTTCAGAGAAGAACAAGTCGAACATTTCAAGATATATTTCTTGTTTAGAATCGAAAATAAAACGCAAGAACTTGAAAAGAATGAAACAAAAAATGGATGGCTATTTCGAAAATTTAAGATGGAAAAATAAAGTTTACTTCTGAACAATTAGAAAGAAAAAGAACAGTTTACAAAGTGATTTAACACACACATATATTATCATCCACAGAAAGACTGTTTCGCTGTATCACAGCTCATCAGTGTGGCTAGACGTCTGTTTGCCAGTAGCTAGGATTGAAATGGTATCAGTAGGGGATTCTACCACTAAGCCGTTGGTGCACGGCAGAGATGAAGGTGAATTAACGCGTATTTATTTTTAGATAAACACACAGCGACTGAGAGACCTCGATTCGATTTACCGACGAGTCTTGCATTATTAGCCGTAATAGTTACTGTTTACAAACCCACACTTCCTCTCCAGAGAGCTCAACGGAAATAATATATATATATATATATATATATATATATATATATATATATATATATATCAAATATGTGGTGCAGTTTAATTTATATTACAAAGAAACATTCAAACAAAAAGTAAGTTAGCAAACTTAATGATATAAAATGTCGGAATCCCTTCGTTAACTACATTTTAAAGATGCATTAACCCCCACTAATCATCCGATGAATGTTATGATCCTTGTTTTTTAGAATTGTAAACTGTTTTATGTCTTCCTTAAATATGCAAGTACTTTCGACGATTACTGCGGTCATCATCAGGCATCAAAACTACAAGGAAAACAAAAAAGTTCTGTCCGTTTTTAAAGGAAAAAAAGGAAACGCTTCACAGTATGTGTAACTTATATTTAGTCTTCGAAGTAATCGCCATCGACATCCAGCACATTCTGCCAACGTGTCTCCAGCTGTTCAATGCCCTTGCGGTAGAACTCAGGGGGGTTTTGACGCAGCGAAGTCCGTGAGGGCTTTGCGCAAGTCTGCTTCATTGGGGAAGGATTTCCCACGAAGATGATTATCCAGGGAGTAGAAGAGGTGGTAATCGGATGGCGCAAGGTCAGGTGAATAAGGTGGATGGCACAAAGTCTCCCACCCAAGTTGCTGTATGGTATCCCTGACAACTCGCGCGACATGCGGCCTGGCGTTGTCATGGAGGAAAAGCACACCTTTGCGATTCACCAATGCCTGTTGCACACGTTTCAATTGCTGCGAGTATAGGTCTCCAGTGACCGTTTGTCCCGTTGGTAGCAGTTCATAATGAACCACTTGACGACCTGTCCACCAGACACAAAGCATAATCATGCGTGGGTGCATAGGCGGTCTTGCGGTGTGAGGTACAACATCCTGAAGAGACAACCAATGTCTGGAACGCTTGGGAGTTTCGTACAGAACCCACTTTTCATCATTGGTAAGCACTCGATTGAATAAGGATGAGGTACGGTGGCGAGAAAGCAGCGATACGCAGGCTGCCACTCGTTGTCCCTTGTGGACCTCCAACAGCGTTTGCGGAACCCACTTGCTCAGTTTGTACGTCTTACCTAGGCGGTGCAGGTGAAGTCTAACTGTTTCATCGGAAACGTTGAACTGTCTTGCAAGTTCACCACACGTTAGACTACTGTCCTCTTCAATGGCCGCCTTCAGGACTCCGTCTTTCAAGAACTGTGGTCGTCCACTGCGAGGCTCATCATGGAGAGACAAATCTCCCGACTTGAATTTTCGAAACCAACGCCTTGCAGTACGTTCATCCACAGCACTATCCCCAAACGCTTGACATATGCGGCGACTTGATGCAGCTGCTGATGAGCCCACTTTGAAGTCGTAAAGCAAACAGCCCCGAACGAGATCTCTAGACACTTCCATCCTTCTCACAGCTGTCCGGCTTATAACTGATGGCCGGGCACGGTGTGCGTATTTTTTATAACGTCTGATGTTCCTACTTCCGGCTGTCCGAATTTGAAAACAATTGCTACCCGCATTTCGTATATATTTCAACTTCATTCAATGACTAATCAAAAAACGGACATAACTTTTTTGGTTACCTTGTATTTTGTTTTTGGTAAAATTCAAATAGTATCCGAGACGAAAAATATAATGCAAATCGTAATATGTTTTTCTTTTATGAGTGTTATTGATAATGTTTATACAAACTTGTTGCAACGCTAAGGTTGAATTTTTGAGTTAAGTCAGAGCGTTCTTTTACTAATATGGCAATTTAAGAATTTATTTGTTGTAGGTGTTTATCAGTCAACGTGGCAGGAAGTAATTTACTTTGCGTATGAATGATTCATTGTAATATATATATATATATATATATATATATATATATATATATATATATATATATACCGCGTGTAAAATCAACATTGTCCAATTGTTAGATTAACATTCGATCCGTTGTATCTTAGAAATTATTAAAGATATCTAAATGGAATTTTCCGAAAATTTTATAACACTATTAGACTGATTCTACTTTGAACAATAAGAATGTATAATCAATTTCCTAGATAAACAGAATAATCGTGACGAAATTGAACATGAATGAGAATGAGATGTTCATCATTAATTAATCTTATCTAAGGATCGTAAGTTCATATATATATATATATATATATATATATATATATATATATATATATATATATATATATATTCCAGGATCATTTTCCAACTTATTCAAGATGATCTTTATCCACTCTAGTTTTCTACCTTTCTGTCCTAGAGTAACAAAGTGCCTCACAGTTTTCTCGTACAATTTTATTTTCAAGTGTTTTTCACTTCTCTTTGGACTGTCATAGCTGAAACTCCTTTCTCGCGCGCCAAGCGTCTTATGAATTCAGCTGAATCTTTTCTAATTGCTATCTTTAGCTCTAAGTTGAAATAATGAACCCTCATGCTGTTGTGATCCCCTGATACAATTTCCCTCTCTATGGTTTCCTATTTTTTAAAACTTAGTCACCATCCTCTTGATGGTTCTTCAATAGACTTTGGAGACTGAAGCCAGAGTATGAAGTTTGGTATCATTACTGAAAGACTAAATGATCTTTTCCCTCTCGCCATTGCTCAGTTGAGAAGACATAGTGGGGCTGACAGAAAACGATTTTAACCTGTTCTCTTTCTAGCTGAATAACTCAAAGGGTTTTTCAGTGAAACTCAATTAGTTAAGTGTTTTTTAGATATTAAACATTTCGTGTGATAGACAGTTATGCTGTTACAAGATTTGGTCAATTTTCTTGTTACCCCGGTATATAGGCTTAATATCTGTCATTGAACAAGGACAGGCGTTTCAACGTGATATGACGTTAAATATATATATATATATATATATATATATATATATATATATATATATATATATATATATATATAAAGGGTGTTTCATTAAGAGGGTTTATATATGGATCTAAGGCAGCAGTAAATAAATCAGTATTATTGGTGAAAATTTATTTATTTCTCTATTGGATCATGTTATTTAAGTCATGGCAATTATGTTTGAAAAATAATATCGCCGAAATTTCCGCCAAATCTGAAAGAAAAAATGAAAAATCATTAGACGCTTAAACTTAATTCACATTAAAATCAGGGAAAGTTATTGAAATACCACATATATATATATATATAAATATATATACTCGACTCTCCCGTCAATTCGACTTTTGAGAGTCAAGCAGATCAGTTCCTAGGAAACTGACAGCCCGACGACAGCACATCAGATTTGATTATAGTGATGAAGGTTTTGTGCAGAGCCATCCACACTTTCTGAAGGGCCGGATACAGAGAATTGGTGCCCTACGTGCCACAGGGTCCCCAAATGTCCCTTCGCAGGTTTTGAATTCAGAGTTGTCATTCTGCTAGACCAGTTGCCATCTAAGGCTATAAAACCCAGTCTGCCCCTGCTATTCACCCATAGCTGGAGAGAAAAGAGGATTAATACCTTTCCCTTGTGTATTAGCACGTAAGTGAATGTAATGGATTCGACTGGAATTCGAACTCGGCTCTCCGAATCCACAATCCAAATCTCTATCTATGACTCCATATATTACATAAGAGAAAAATAAAAAATTACCTAATGAACATACACTATTTCAACTAACGTCAATACGTTATATTTATTTAACTTAAATGGTGGCCTGTATCCAGTGTCGGAACTAGATATTTAAAATTTAATATTAAAAAACAGCAGTTGAAAAATTGATAGAGAGCAACTCCATAACATAGCAAACAACGCAAACTGCCCGATTAGTGGTTAATGGACGGTGGATGTTGTCTGGATTAAATGGAAAGAAGCTACACAAATTCAACCCAGATATTAACCTTAACACACCAAAAATAAGTTTAAAAAAAACGAACTGATTAATTTCATAGCAAAAAAAAATTTACCACTCAAAATTACTAAAATATGCTTAGAAATATAATGTAATAAGTTTAACAAGAAATCGTTTTAGATAGTTTACATTAAGAAAAAATATTAAAAAATGATTAAAAATACAAATAATTATATTAACAATTTTAAATTTTAAAGACAAGTTAAATTATTAAGAATATCAACCATAACCAGAATAAAATTAAAATGATAAAGTATAAAGTAAACAAAGTAGGAGAACTTTACAAGATAGGATTGTTATGAAGTAGGCGAAATATAGAAATAAATATAATAACATGTATACCATTAAAAGGGTTAGATAATTAAAAAAATAAAGTAAAATCAAACATATTACAGAATTTACAACTACTCCTGTGACGATATTTTAAGACTAAGTCATTCCTTAGATTTAATAGTTTGCATTGATTATTGAATTTTATTATTCTAATTTCTCTTTTAAACATAGATCACACCACTTCCCAAGACTATTAGGAGTATAAGCAAAACCTATAATTTGCCACTCAATCTGAGGGTTTAAACCTTTCTCCATCAATTCCCAAACTTTTCGTGAAAGAGCTGCCTGATAATTCAATTAAGGGTTGGTAAAACTGTGCCTATGGTTATAAAGTCTTTGTTTCCATTACCCCGCGGAAATTCCAATGTAAACATTGTGTTTTGACTTATTTTCGTTGGGGTAAATGGTTGCTTAGTATATAACCTTATTAGCTCTTCATTTTCGTTCAACTGAACAATTTTCACTATTTCTACAGTTACAGAGAGCGTTCCATACCGGGTTTATTGATAATTCCATGGATTTTAATTAAAATATAGTTATTATAAGAGTTGTAAATTTGTACATGTTATTGGCGCAGGAATAGTTTTTATATATATATATATATATATATATATATATATATATATATATATATATATACAGGGTGGTCCAAAAGTAGGTGTCCAGTAAATAATTACATTTATTTTGAGATTACATATACATACAATTATATTTACTAACAGAATTATTACATTGACAATTAATTTTTATTCTGAATAATAATACTAAAGCCCTTAAATTTTATTGTGAACAATAATACAAAAGCCCTTAAATTTTATTGTGAACAATAATACAAAAGCCCTTAAATTTTATCGTGAACAATAATACAAAAGCCCTTAAATCTTATCAACGCAGGTGCTAAAACTGTTTTCCATCACAATTTACACAGCTTTGAAGTATACATCTAACGCTTCGACAAATTTTTTTTCACAAGTCTTTTTTGGTATTAATTTGTTGAAAAGCATCTCTTATGTAATTTTTCAAATCACCGACAATTCTTGGTTTTCGATAATAAACTTTGTCCTTGAGTACTCCCCAAAAGAAGAAATCCATTGGGGTCAAGTCTGGTTAACGTGCCGGCCAATCAATTGGACTTCTTCAGCCAATCCCTTTCTCAGGAAATGTTTCAAGATACTCAGTTGTAATAATATAACCGATATAGAAACCAATTCCACATACAGTCCACCTACTTTTGGACCACCCTGTATATATGTGTGTGTAAGACCTAAAATAATATTACAAATACTTTTGATAATTTTGTACATGTTATTGGTACAGTAATAGGTTAAAAAACACACACACATACACACAAACATATATATATATATATATATATATATATATATATATATATATATATATATATATATATATGTAAGATCTAAAATAATATTACTACAGCAATTTCTACCAATGAAGGCTTCTCCAGGTGGTGAAAATATCCATTGTTTTTCGATTACCTCATTTATACACTTTTGGAGATGGTTCCAAATTACCTCATTTATATACTTTTGGAGTTGGTTCGAAATTACCTCATTTATACACCTTTGGAGATGGTTCGAAATTACCTCATTTATACACTTTTGGAGTGTGTCCGAAATTACCTACTTTATACACTTTTGGAGTGTGTCCGAAATTACCTCATTTATACACATTTGGAGTTGGTTCGAAATTACCTCATTTATACACTTTTGGAATTGGTTCTAAATGACGTCATTAAATACACTTTTGGAGTTGGTTCGAAATTACCTCATTTATACACTTTTAGAATTGGTTTGAAATTACCTCATTTATACACATTTGGAGTTGGTTCGAAATTACCTGATTTATACACTTTTGGAATTGGTTCTAAATGACCTCATTAAATACACTATTGGTGTTGGTTCGAAATTACCTCATTTATACACTTTTGGAATTGGTTTGAAATTACCTCATTTATACACATTTGGAGTTGGTTCGAAATTACCTCATTCATACACTTTTGGTGTTGGTTCGAAATTACCTCATTTATACACTTTTGGAGTTGGTTCGATATTACCTCATTTATGCACTTTTGGAGTTGGTTCGAAATTACCTCATTTATACACTTTTGCAGATCGTTCGAAATTACCTCATTTATACACTTTTGGAGTGGGTCCGAAATTACTTCATTTATACACTTTTGGAGTTGGTTCGAAATTACCTCATTTATACACATTTGGAGTTGGTTCGAAATTACTTCATTTATACACTTTTGGAATTGGTTTGAAATTACCTCATTTATACACCTTTGGAGATGGTTTGAAATTACCTCATTTATACACATTTGGAGTTTGTTCGAAATTACCTCATTTATACACTTTTGGAATTGGTTCTAAATTACCTCATTTATACACTTTTGGAGTAGGTTCGAAATTACCTCATTTATACACTTTTGGAGATGGTTCAAATTACCTCATTTATACACTTTTGGAGATGGTTCGAATTACCTCATTTATACACATTTGGAGTTGGTTCGAAATTACCTCATTTATACACTTTTGGAATTGGTTCTAAATTACCTCATTTATACACTTTTGGAGTTGGTTCGAAATTACCTCATTTATACACTTTTGGAATTGTTTTGAAATAACTTCATTTATACACTTTTGGAATTGGTTCTAAATTACCTCATTTATACACTTTTGGAATTGGTTCGAAATTACCTCATTTATACACATTTGGAGTTGGTTCGAAATTACCTCATTTCCTTTGGAGATTTTTTGAAATGACCTCATTTATACACTTTTGGAGTTAGTTCGAAATTACCTCATTTATACACCTTTGGAGTTGGTTCGAAATTACCTCATTTATACACTTTTGGAATTGGTTCGAAATTACCTAATTTATACACTTTTGGAGATGGTTCGAAATGACCTCATTTATACACATTTGGAGTTGGTTCAAAATTACCTCATTTATACACCTTTGGAGATGGTTTGAAATGACCTCATTTATACACTTTTGGAGTTAGTTCGAAATACCTCATTTATACACTTTTGGAATTGGTTTGAAATTACCTCATTTATACACATTTGGAGTTGGTTCGAAATTACTTCATTTATACACTTTTGGAATTGGTTCGAAATTACCTCATTTATAGACTTTTGGAGATGGTTCGAAATTACTTCATTTATACACATTTGGAGTTGGTTCGAAATTACCTCATTCATACAATTTGGGAGTTGGTTCGAAATTACCTCATTTATACACATTTGGAGTTGGTTCGATATTACCTCATTTATACACTTTTGGTCTTGGTTCGAAATTACCTCATTCATACACTTTGGGAGTTGGTTCGAAATTACCTCATTTATACACTTTTGGGGTTGGTTCGAAATTACCTCATTTATACACTTTTGGAGTTGGTTCGAAATTACCTCATTTATAAACTTTTGGAGTTGGTCCGAAATTACCTCATTCATACACTTTTGGAGTTGGTTCGAAATGACCTCATTTATACACTTTAGGAGTTGGTTCGAAATTTAAGGCGATGAAAGATAATGCAAGAGTAAAGAATGTACGTGAGAGGGGGAGGAGGGGAGAAAATAGATAGATATATAAACCTATACATAAATATATGCATAATATATCAATAAATATATAAATATCTGGGAAATATTTTAATAGCGTATGGTAAATACGACACAGAAATTCAAACATGTAGTTTAACACCAAAGGTTTCTTCCAAAATCAGAAAGCCGAAGATAGAGCAAAAATACGTGAAAAATAATGAAAAGTCTTAATTACCATATTATCCCATCTTTGATCACGACGTTTTAGCTGTTTTGTCTTAGCTGCTGATTAGGTTGCAACTTCAGCTGCTTCTGCTTACTATGTGTTGATATACTTGTTATCACTTGTCTTTCTTCTTTTATTAGCTGCTCCTATATTGTATTCATTTCTGTGCTAGGCCTACTAACAATATCCTCATAGCCTAGCATATGCGCTGATTCTTTCCCTCCAGTGTCCTTCTTTGTCCAGTATTTTCACGGGAGAATGGACTAGTGGGTTTCTGTATGCTTGCACTTAGTGGAATCGGGCAAGCAATACATGAACACTTCTAAATAAAATAAGGACTAGACGACAACCTTAGATATGGCAAATACAAGGATAACAGTCTACCCCCCGTAGATTAAAAAGAGGATTCAGTTCCCAATTTATTGTACGCTACACAGATCAATATAAGCTTGAGGAAGGCCGGAGAACATAACGACCAAAAAGTTATGATAAGAACAAAGTTGCTAGAAATTTTCCTCGCCAGAACCCATCTTACATAGATATGATACGTATTTTTTGGTTGTCGCTTTCTTGTAATTAATGTTTAGTCTTTAACCGCCATTTGCCTTCCTTACCTTCCGTAAAAGTTAATGCAAAACCAGGGTCTGATCATTTTACAGTTGAATTGGCTAGATGTAACCTTAATTTCGGTTTCTTTTCTTTGTGAAACTCTTTGTACTGCTTGGTTCCCCAGTCAACTTTGATCTTCAAAAATATAAATGCAATGTCAATCGTTATCTTCTGTCTTCTTAATTCTGGTTCTTTTATTGTCCTCTCTGCTTAATAGTAATTTTTCTCATATTCTCTAACATTCAGTGACCTCTTGCATCTTAGTGGCTTTATTGCCTTTGATCTCCAAAAATTGAAATGCAATGTCAATCGTAATCTTCTGTCTTCTTAATTCTTGTTTCATTTATTGTCCTATCACCTTAATATTCCTAGTAACCTTTTGCTTCATAGTGGCTTTATTGCATTGCTTGTGATGAAAGAATTTTTTTTTTTAATTTCAAAACTGATGTGGACGATAATCCGAATATAAATAAAGCCTCATCCCAGAAATTCAGACAACAAAAAGAGAAACATGTTGTAATATCAATCTTTTTTTTTTATTTAGCAGTGGCTAGTTCTAAATTCCTACGTGATGTCTGTCCTCTTCTTTGGTATTGGTGCCGGCCGATCACCTTCAAGAGACTTGAAACGACAGAAATATAGGCCTACAGGAGGATACTGAGGATATAGTTGGCCGAACGTGTGGCAAACGTCGAAGTTTTGAAGAAAAACTGGGAACTAATACTTAACATCAGGAAGAGAAAGATGAGGATTTTGGAGCAGATAATGAGGATAGAAGGCTTGGAAATTATGATACTCACGGGACAGATAGTGGATGAAGAAAGGAAAGCAAGCATTAACATAGTAAATGGAAAGCGAAAGAGAGTCTAAGAGAAATAACAGAAAGACAAAGTGTATTAAGAGCTACCAGGGAAAGGAAGTTGTGGAGGGTCATGATTGTCTATGTCTTGAAGGAACACAGCGCCTAAAAGAAGAAGGGCTTAGGAAAAATAATCTCAACCAAGTAAGCTGTGGGAAAAGTGGAATTTCAAACCGAACCCTTTATTTCGTCCACCGGTGTAGTTTGTTCTAGTTCCACGTGCCATGCCTCTTCCGGATGTCTCAGTTATATCCCTTTAACTCAACTCGCCAAATTTTGGTTCCCCACAGCTGTATCCCGGTATTGAACTCAAAACTCTTTGGGTCTAGTCACTGGATCGAACGAACGTCTTTATCCATGCGTGTTTGAAGACATCTGTGTATGAATTTTGGGGGCTTATGACACTAATGTCTCAGAAATCAATTTTTTTTACCAGTGCTCATATTGCATTTTTTTCTATTATTATTATTATTATTATTATTATTATTATTATTGCATTTTTACCAGAGCTCATATTGCAATCTTTGTTGTTATTCATTGCTTTTCCCTAGCATTCCATATTACTGATTCCCATATTGTATTCATTTCTATGCTTGGTCGGCTCAGGAGATTTTTGTGGCTTAGCATATGTGTTGATTCCTTAAAGTTTTCGTATTTTCAAGTAATACTCTCTGTCTATTATTTTAAACTCATCCCATAGTGTGGGGTGACCTCTCTTTTCGCTCCAAATATGGTCAGCTACGCCTGATTTTTCTATTTCCTCTTCTGTTACCTCATTACGATGTTCGGATTGTATAGCGGCCGAAACGTTGTAAATATGGCAATGAAGATGAGGATAACAGTTTGAATAATGTAAATAATGCAAGTAATCATAATATCTCATCTCAGTGATAGAGAGGCCCAAACGTTGTGAATAAAGCAATGAAGATAAGGATAACAGTCCGAATAATGTAGATTATTCACGTAAACATGATACCGCATCTCAGAGATATAGAGGCCGAAACGTTGTGCATGTGGCAATGAAGACGAAGATAACAGTCCGATTAATGTAAATAATGCAAGTGATCATAATACCTCATCTCAGAGATATAGACAGATATTGAAAATTTCTTGTAGGTTGATATCAACTTCAAATGTATCAGCTATGAAGGGATCCACAAAGCAGTGTGTCACTGTCATTTGGAGTAGATAAAAGACGCGAGTTTTCATATCATTTTACAACTGCTTCAAATAATCAACATACACTGCTAGGTGAATATATTTGCTAAGGAAGGAAACTGTGGAAACTCCTGTCTCCAAATATTTCTTGGTGATCAATTCTTTAGAGGTGTTACGGAATGTCATAAATAATTGTTGTATCCTTAAAGAGGTTACAAACAAAGTTAGAACTCGAATGAAGGAACAGCATCACGTGCGTAGATGAAAGAAGAGATATTATACTGTAAAAGAGAATACACTATTGAAAGACAGGGAATCGGGTGGCAGGCTAGTAATTCCCGATCCATCCTGTGATCACTATATATAGCTAGTGATATAGTTAGTCCACACAGGAACCCAAAACAGCTTTAGTTTCCCGTTAAATGCGTTAATTGCCTCCTTGCAGGAAGACAGGGTGGAGTAATTTCCTGAGAGCTCGTTGTTCAGGACATTTAGCTTTTCAAAATTGAAAGACAAGTTGTTGAACACATAACTTCATTTAAAATTTAAATGATGAGTTTTAAATTTTAAGAAACTGAAAACTAAAAACGGTCATTTTGCATAGGTCAGATGAAAAATTACAATAAATATTTATACAGGGTGACCAAAAAAAACGTGAATTTTTGAAGTGCGTATTGCCAGACATGTGCAAGTGGCAACACTGCGAGACTGACCTTGAGCAAGTAAACATTTCGCCATTTTAGTAACGAGAATGAAATTCACAGTATCCCAGCTGAGATGTTGCAGCAGTCAATGAGGAATCTCAACAGCAAATTTCAAGAATGCATTCGTACAGGAGGACGCCATCTACAGGACGTAATTTAAAAAAAATAGAAATTCCATCATTGTTTCTTAAATGGCATGTTTTAAGGTTTCAATTACTATGAATTAATTATTTTTCTTCCATCACTCTTGGTTTTATTGTATTGTTAAAAAGTTCCCGTTTTTTTTTGGGTCACCCTATATTAACAAAATGTCTTTGATTAATTTAATATTGAACTTAATAAATTTAATATTTTATATTAAATAATAATTTTTAATTTCAAAATACTCCATAATTGTGGGTCCTAACTTTGCTGTGCTCCCTATTTTTCAAACTTGGTTTTGTGGCCCATGAAAGTATATCATGGTATCCACGCTGAGAAAGCTTGACAAGCTAACGGGTTTGTGTTAACATGTGGCAAAGAGACAAACTGGGAAGCAAATTGTAGGGAGCCAGAAAATGGCCGTGAATGCTTTTGTATGAAGTACTACATAATTTAGGCAATCAAACAGAGCAAATCGTTAAACGTTACCCCATGCCGAGGCTCCCGTCTCGATACTTTATTGGCCATCAAAAAAAAAAGAAGCCATTTGACATTTACACATTGTTTATTTCTTCACGTTCTGTCCTGTTGGCGCGTCATCCGTTGAGACATTTGGGTCGCCATTGAATAAATTTTTAAATAAGATCTTTAATTTTTTCTTATTAATTAACTACGTCTTCTCGTTATCCTGTTGCGTCTTGTCAGAAATCGCATTAGATTATGAAATCATAATTTAAGAGAGAGCTGTTACCAGAAAAGTGTCCTCCCGAGGCGAAAACTGTGCAAGCCAGTGCGCCAAAAGTGGTTTTAATTATTTTTTACAATGATGCTTACACTTTACAAGGACCAAGAGCCACTCGTGGTAGAGAGTTACAGACAAAGACGTACCACTTCAAGCAAGTTAATAATGCAAAAAATGCAAGAGCACATTAGATTATTAAATAATAATTTAAGGGAGAGCTGTTACCAGACAAGTGTCCTCTCGAGGCGAAAACTGTGCAAGTCAGTGCGCCAAAAGAGGTTTTAATTATTTCTCTTTACAATGATGTTTACTCTGTACAAGGACCAAGAGCCACTCGTGGTAGAGTTATAGACTAAGACCGGCCACTTCAAGCAAGGAGATAAAGCTATAAATAAGCGTGGGGTCACCGGAAGTGAAAGATATGGTTAAAGTAAACTGGAAAGGAAATCCAAAACAGAAAGTACAAAGGGAACGAATTAAACTATTCATTGGCTTCTATTTTACTTGTAAAATCTTTTTCATCACTTTATTTAATCTCAATACATTGTTTCAAGATTAAGTCATGAAATAATGTCTTTCTCTTAAATTAATTATAAAGTTTCATATTTATATTTCGGCATTAAGAAACCCATAGAGGTGTTGATATGCCGCTTAACAAAAACGAACAACCAACCATGCTGAAAACTGTTGATCAACTAAAGTGTATTTCATGCAAAGCTGCACCCACGGTAAAGCATATTTTACTAAGGGTACTCACTGTACTCCTGTACAAGAAAAACAACATGAGAAAACGATTTAGACATACTGAAATCGTCAGTTCGAAATCCAGTTGAATTTCATTACATTCACTTACGTACTATTACCTTTGGGGAAGGTATAAATCCTCTTCTTCTCCCCCAGCTATGGGTAAATAGTAGGACAGACCGGGTTTTATAGCATTGGATGGCAACTAATCTACCGCAGAAAGAAATGGCAATCTACAGCGGGAAAAATAAATCTGGCTCGTCAGTCATGTATCGAAAGATACATGATCGCCTAAGTGTGTATCACGCATGCCACATAACTTAATCGGAGAGACGAGTTCGAATTTCAGTCGAATCCATTACATTCACTTAAGTGCTAATGCCCTTGGGAAAGATATAAAACCTCTTCTTCTCCCCCCAGCTATGGGTAAATAGTAGGACAGACCGGGTTCTATAGCCTTGGATGGCAACTGGTCTACCACAGAAAAAAATGGCAACCTACAGCGGAAAAAAAATCTGCCTCCTCAGTCATGTATCGAAAGTTATATGCCTGAGCGTGTATCACGCATGGAACATAACAGACTAAAAATGTCAATATAAAGTCCTAGCTTCAAAAAATATATATTTATACCAAAACATTGTTGTTCATGATGGCGGTAGTCCTTGAGTGTAGAATTCAGTGGTTGGCAGTGAATATTTCATAGACAGTAGGGAAGCGTAGTTCAGGTTAGCAGTGGATATCCCGATAAAGTAGCAGAGCGTAGTTCTTCCTTCTGTTCTTTCGCCTGACAGGTTGGCACTGGGCATTCGGAAAGAGTAAACAAAATGGCCGCCTTTATACACGACGGATTGAATATTTCACGTCTCCTGATTGGTTAACCTTCTATTGGGTAACTATAAAGTGAGTCAAGTCCTTTGAGTTGGCTCACTAGTACATAAGTATACAAAATAATCTAACAAACATAAAAGGTCAACAATAAATAATCTACAAAATATGAAACATATTTTCACCCAGAAAGAATACAATTATGCATAAAATATCTGTAGTTGAAGGCCTAAAATTGTGTTCAAAATAATTATCTTTCTGTATTAAATAAACCATAGACTTTGATACACAGCTATACAAAAAACAAAAAATAGTGATTGCTTTTAATATTGCTTTAAGATCGGGTCTAGTGCTCCTATAAATTTAGAAATTCTTAATAAAATCCGAAGAATCCACAATATCATTGTTCCTGACCTGGCATCTCGGCTTCAATCCCTTTTCCCATCTCCGTAACGTAGATTTTTTTATAAATACTTTCATTGTAATTGTCCTGATGAATTCTCCTCTACGGTACTTAGACTTTATGTATTTAAGCGCAGTACTTGATTGGCGGCCAGGTCTCATCATTTTACAGCTAAATTCACTAGATGTAACCGTAAGTTTTATGCTAAGAGTTTCTTCTATCGCACTTCTCGCTTGTGGAACTCTCTTCCAGTTTCTTGCTTCTCAGTCAACATTCAGGAATCTGTAATGATTCTGAAGAACTTTACTCTCTGGTAGATAGACGTTCTGAATTCATGCGCAGTACTAGATTGGCGGGTAGGTCTCATCATTTTACAGTTGAAATAAATAGTTGTAACCATAATTTAACAGTTTCTTTTTATCGGACTTCTCGCTTGTGGAACTCTATTCCGGCTTCTGGCTTCCCTGTCAACTTTGATCTTCAAAAAAAATTTAATTTCAAAAATGTAAATGTAATGTCAATCGTTATCTTCTGTCTTCTTAATTCTTGTTCTTTTATTGTCCTCTCTCCTTAATAGTAATTTTTCTCATTTGCTCTAACATTCAGTAACTCCTTGCATCTTAGTGGCTTTATTGCCATTGATCTTCAAAAATTGAAATGCAATGTCAATCGTTATCTTCTGTATTCTTAATTCTTGCTCTTTTATTGTCCTCTCTCCTGAATAGTAATTTTTCTCATATTCTCTAACATTCAGTAACCCCTTGCATCTTACTGGCTTTATTGCCTTTGACCTTCACAAATTGAAATGCAATGTCAATCGTTATCTTCTGTCTTCTTAATTCTTGTTCTTTTATTGTCTTCTCTCCTTAATAGTAATTTTCCTCATATTCTCTAACATTCAGTAACCCCCTTGCATCTTAGTGGCTTTATTGCCTTTCATCTTCAAAAATTGAAATTCAATGTCAATCGTTATCTTCTGTCTTCTTAATTCTTGTTCTTTTATTGTCTTCTCTCCTTAATAGTATTTTTCTCATATTCTCTAACACTCAGTAACCCCTTGCATCTTAGTGGCTTTATTGCCTTTGATCTTCCAAAATTAAAATGCAATGTCAATCATTATCTTCTGTCTTCTTAATTCTTGTTCTATTATTGTCCTCTCACCTTAATAGTAATTTTTCTCATATTCTCTAACACTCAGTAACCCCTTGCATCTTAGTGGCTTTATTGCCTTTGATCTTCCAAAATTAAAATGCAATGTCAATCGTTATCTTCTGTCTTCTTAATTCTTGTTCTTTTATTGTCCTCTCTCCTTAATAGTAATTTTTCTCATATTCTCTAACATTCAGTAACCCCTTGCATCTTAGTGGCTTTTAAAACTTAGTTTTCAAAAATGCGGTGATAGCTACTATGGATGACCCGAATTGACATAATTGTCAGCCAACGCATTTTTTTTTGGTTTTTAAGGACCTAGTAATTTTTACAAATGGAGATATTTTCCGCAATTATTTGATATTTTATTGACTTTTATTTACCTTTCGAAGATGCAAAAATAAAAAAAATTAAAATACTATAAAATTTTCTTCAATTAATTTTATAATTTAATAAGAAATGTAATATCACGATTACTCAATTTAAGTATGACCCACATTAATGTAAATACAAGGTAACCAAAAAAGTACTGTCCGTTTTTAAAGGAAAAAAAGAAAAAGCTTCAGAGTATGTGTAACTTATATTTAGTCTTCGAAGTAATCGCCATCGGCATCCAGCACCTTCTGCCAACGTGTCTCCAGCTATTCAATGCACTTGCGGTAGAACTTGGTGGGGGCGGTGACGCAAAGAAATCCGTGAGAGCTTTGCGCAAGTCTGCTTCATTGGTGAAGAATTTCCCACGTATCTGATTATCCAGGGAGTGGAAGAGGTGGTAATCGGATGGCGTAAGATCAGGGGAATCAGGTGGATGGCACAATGTCTCCCACCGAAGTTGCTGTATGGTATCCCTGACCACTCGCGCGACATGCGGCCTGGCGTTGTCATGGAGGAAAAGCACACCTTTGCGATTCACCAGTGCTGGCTCCTTCTGGCGCAATACCTGTTGCCCACGTTTCAATTGCTGCGAGTATAGGTCTCCAGTGACCGTTTGGCGCGTTGGTAGCAGTTCATAATGAACCACTTGACGACCTGTCCACCAGACACAAAGCATAATCTTGCGTGGGTGCATAGGCGTTCTTGCGGTGTGAGGGGGGACAGAATCCTGAGGAGACAACCAATGTCTGGAACGCTTGGGAGTTTCGTATAGAACCCACTTTTCATCACTGGTAAGCACTCGATTGAATAAGGATGCGGTACGGTGGCGAGAAAGCAGCGATACGTTGTCCCTTGTGGACCTCCAACAGCGTTTGCGGAACCCATTTGCTCAGTTTGTACGTCTTACCTAGGGGGTGCAGGTGAAGTCTAACTGTTTCATCGGAAACGTTGAACTGTCTTGCAATATCACCACAAGTTAGACTACTGTCCTCTTCAACGGCCGCCTTCAGGACTCCGTCATTCAAGACGTGTGGTCGTCCACTGCGAGGCTCGTCATGGAGAGACAAATCTTCCGACTTGAATTTTCGAAACCAACGCCTTGCAGTGCGTTCATCCACAGCACTATCCCCAAACACTTGACATATGCGGCGACTTGATGCAGCTTGTGATAAGCCCACTTAGAAGTTGTAAAGCCCCAAACAAAATCTCTAGACACTTCCATCATTCTCAGAACTGTCTGGCTTATACCTGATGGCTGGGCACGGTGCGCATGTTTTTTATAACGTCTGATGTTCCTACTTCCGGCTGTCTGAATTTGAAAACAATTGCTACACGGATTTCATATATATTTCAACTTCATTCAATGACTAATCAAAATACGGACATAATTTTTTTGGTTACCTTGTACATAAAATAAAATATTTAGCGAAATAGTAATTGAAAAAATAAAACTTACTTTAAATTTTAAACTTTTAAAGGTGAATAGTAATTTGGAAAACCTGTTGAAATATAACTGCAGTGACCTAAGAAAGGTACAAAACTTTCAGAACACGTGACCGTTTTCATAATAATGGCAATTTCAGTCTACCATACATGAAAATATGGAACGTATTAAGTAAAAAAAATACAAAATAAAAAATTAATTTAAAAATAGAATATCACAACTACGTTTATTAATCTTTTCAATTCTGGATTCGTAAATTTCGTTTCCACTTAATTACTATATCACATCCAGGAAATAGCCCAATACAGAATTTTAAACGATTTTAAACTATTATAAATTATTATAATTAAAATTTTAAAAAATGAAAAAATTCTTGTGAAAATTCATTATTTATCAGAAAATTTTTATTTCTTCAGACAATAATGTTTTTAATATAACTTATTTACAAAAGCAATTAAAAGCTTTTCTAATTAAATAATGTCATAGTTTTATTGGATTCATTATTTTTTCAATCCAGAGCAGATTTTCAGTTAGAATAGCTCAAATTTAAAAAACAAAAAAAAATAGGTGATTTACAATCTCCAAGGAATCCTACTTTTAACAAAAAACAAAAATTCAGGAAATAGAAATATTTTGTGCAAAATTTCATGAATTTAAATAAGTGCGGGGTAACATAGTTTAAAAAAATATATTTTTTTGCCCAAATTTTCTAAAAAAAAATTTCCAAAATAATTTCATTCAATTGTGAATAAGTCCTGAAAATGTCATTAAATTCGGCAAATTATTTGATTTTTACAATAATTTCCAAATCAACGTGTTTCAATGGGAAAAAGAAAGGGCAAAAAAGTCAATGTTATTATATAGCCACCGCGATGACGTAAACAAAAGAAGATTTTAACCAAAATTTCGAAAGGATTCAAAAATTTCAAAAAAAAATATACTTTGGTCTTTCATCTTAATAATAGCATAAACATTTTGACGATAAAGCTTTATTTTTATTAAGTTTGTGGCCTTTTTCATTACGTTATGCTGTTTTCCGCGAAAAAGTGCAGGTACCTACATATGTATATATATTTTAAGACATTTTTTGTTTA
>OZ038519.1:5617822-5627822 GCA_964036315.1 Acanthosepion esculentum | reverse complement strand
AATTTCTCTTTTGGTCTTGTATAATAATTTACTCTTATTTAAAGTCAAAAAACAACTAATTTTGGGGACAATATTAAAAATTACCAGGGGTGGCATCAAAACTTTAATCTGTAGTACATATATATATATATATATATATATATATATATATATATATATATATATATATATATATATATATATATATATGTATTGTTGATAGACCATGACGAGGGGGCGGTGTGATTCCTGGAGGGTCCGTCAAGCAAACTCCCGATGACAAATATTTTACCTGTATGTGTTTCTCTTTATCACACAACTCTCTCTCAATCTATCTCTCTATCTTTCGTATCTCTTTCTTTCTCGCTCTCGCCCTCCCTCTATCTCTCTCTTTCTCTCTCTCTTTTTTCTCTCTCGCTATATATATATATATATATTTATATGTGAATATATATATATATGTGTATGTGTGTGTGATTGTGTGTGGAACGGATATTAATAAGATTAATGTGTAGATATGAAAAGTTTCAAGAGATCATATATATATATATATATATATATATACATATAAAGAAATATAGTCTTAAAGTGTGCTATATTTATGGGATAAATTACTCAATATCAAAGATAGAGCGTGTGTAAATATAAAAGTGAACATATATATATATATATATATATATATATATATATATATATATATATATATATATATATGGTGTATTCTGGTAGCAAGATTTCTCTCAAACATGTTCCGTTAAATAATATGGTCAAGTTCTGTCTGTCAATTTTTTCACTGAATCTTTCAAATTTCCAAATATCAGTAAATTTTTCATCAGTCAATTTACCAAAATACGTAAATTTATTGACTGCTAAATACTTTAGTATGCTCCTCCATTCGTTTTCCGGGATTCTTCTGTGTATTACAACTGTGTTTTTTTAATTCCTGTGATTTTGATGGAATTCATAGAACCAATTTCAAAGATTTCAAGCAACCAATTTGAACTCACTCAAGAGGTATAGATGAAAATATTTTTTGAAATTGTGCTATCTTTATGGGTTAAACGGCTCAATAAAACGGATACAGTGTATGTAAAAATAAAAGTTGATGTATATATATTCGGTTGAGCTCTCTGGTTTGAGGTGTGAATTTGTAAACAGTGACTATTTAAGCTAATATTGTACGACTCTTCGGCAGAATTGAGTCACTGTCAGTCACTGTGTATTTATCTAAATCTAAAAATAAACACGCTAAAATCCACCTTCATCCCTGCCGTGCGCCGACGGCTTAGTGGGAGAAGTTCCGACTGAAGCAAATTCAGTCGGGTTTCGATCCTAGCTAGAGGCAACCGGATATCTAGCCATACTGATGAGCTGTAAAACAGCGAAACAGTCTGTCTGTGGATGACAAATATATATATGTGTGTATATATATATATATATATATATATGTGTGTGTGTGTGTGTGTTTGTGTGTGTGTGTGCGTGTGTGTGTGTGTGTCGTCGAATTCCAGTCTCACGTGCTAATTCCTTTGGGAAAAATATTAATCCTCTTCTTCTCCTTTCAGCTATGGGTAAATAGCCGAACAGACTGGGGTCTATAGCCTTGGATGGCAACTGGTCTGGGAGAAGAACAAGTCTGAATTCAAAATCTGCGAAGGGTCGTTTGGGGACCTTGTGGCTCTTAGTGCACCAGGTCTCTGTATTTTGTCCTTTAAACAGTATGGATGTTTCTGCATAAAACCTTCACCACTATAATCAAATCTCATGTGCTGGTCTCGGGCTGTCGGTTCCTAGGAACTCGGGTGTTTGAACCTCATACGTCGATAAACAACGGGACAACCCACTTTATATATATATATATATATATATATATATATATATATATATATGTGTGTGTGTGTGTGTGTGTGTGTGTGTGTGTGGTTGTGTTTATGTATGCGTGTGTGTGTACAAATGTGTTTACTAATTCCTCGTAGTGAGACAGTGTATGTATGGAGGGGGAATATGCACACGCATATATATACGCATGCTGACAGGAACACACGAAAATGGAAATAGATCTAAGAACACACAGGGGTCATTAAAACATTAAAAGATAAGATACCGACAACTAATTCATCATTTCTCAAACCAACCTTAATTGTTTTATGACCCTTCGCGCAGAACTCTTCATTGCCATTTCAAGAAAGACATTCGGATTACTAATACAAAAATGTCTCATATCGAAAATATTTAACATTGAAAAATATAAAGAAAAAATTAATTATTTTTAATAATATGTGGAAATCTCCACCCTTTACCTGAAGACGGTCGCGAGACCAGAAACGCGTGTAGTAAAATTATGAAAAATAATGAAATATATATATATATATATATATAACAATGTATGTCTGTGTGTAGTATATGTGTGATTGTACGTATATAGCTTATATTCAGAATGGTTTAAAACGAAATTTTGTCAGAATTCACGACAGTAAGAAATTTCTTTGGGATTAGTTTCCTTTATCGTTGTCAGATATTTAGATTTACGGTGTGAGATTAACTTGGACATTGACTTAAGAGATTGGTGTTGCGATCTGCTGGAGATAGATAGATAGATAGATAGATAGATAGATAGATAGATAGATAGATAGATAGATAGATAGATAGATAGATATGAACAGACTCTAATAGATAGATAGATAGATAGATAGATAGATAGATAGATAGATAGATAGATAGATAGATATGAACAGACTCTAATAGATAGATAGATAGATAGATAGATAGATAATGAACACACTGAGTTAGATAGATAGATAGATAGATATGAACACACTGAGATAGATAGATAGATAGATAGATAGATAGATAGATAAGAGGACGCTGAAAAAGATAGATAGATAGATAGATAGATAGATAGATAGATAGATAGATAGATAGGAACACGTTGAGATAGATATATAGATAGATATGAACAGACAGTGATATATATATATATATATATATATATATATATATATATATATATATATATATATATATATATATATATATGTTTCGAATGAATGTATGTGTGCGCTGTATATGTATGCGTATACGTCTGTAGCTTATATCAGAATTCTCGACAGTAAAGAATTTCTTTGGCATTAGTTTCCATTATGGTTGTCTCTTATTTAAATTTACGGCCTGAGATTAACTCGGACATTGTCTTAAGAGACTTGGTGTAGTGATTTTGTGGAGATAGATAGATAGATAGATAGATAGATAGATAGATAGATAGATAGATAGATAGGAAAACGATGAGATAGATAGATAGATATCATTCATCCATCCATGCTTTGAATATTGCTGCCACATATGGTCCGGCGGCCCTGTTATTTGCCTTGAGCGCCTTGATAAAATCCAAAGAAGTGTTGTGAGACCGAGACTTTCCTACATCATGGACACTCCCAGTACTATATTATTATGTGAATGGTAGTATCAGGGGAGTAGCACCAGTAATGCGCAGCCGCATACGATACCAATATCGGACACCACTGGATAGTAAGCTCTGCTTAATCTTACACTATTCTTTGTAACTTTTCTGTTTAATATATCTTTCTTACCTCTAACCCGTGTTCCGTGTTTTCCTTCCGTGGGCCCTACTTCGGGGCCACATCAAGAAGCAATATTATTGGTCCTGACCTGGCGGCTCGGCATCAGTCACTCGCCCACCCACGTAAGGTTGCGTCTCCGTGCCTTTTTAATAAATGCTTTCATCGTATGAGATGAGGTTTCGCTAAAGGTTTTGAATTGTAGCGCAATACTAGACTGGCGTCGCGATCTCATCAATTTACACTTCAACTGGCTAGATGCCCCCGTAACTTCCATGCTAACAGTTTCTCTTCTAGCACTTCTCACTTGTGGAACTCCCTTCCAACCCCCCACCACGATTTCCAATCAACTTAAATCTGAAAAAAATTAAATGTAATATCAATCGCTATCTACTGTCCTCTTAATTAGACTTTTCTCTTTCTACTCATTACTAATGTCTCTGTTCTTAATACGTCCACACAGTTAATCATGATATATCGATAAATGAGGGAGCTCGGTGGGTCAATGGATTGGGGAATCGGAGAGCCGAGTTCGAATTCCAGTTGAATCCATTACATTCACTTACGTGCTAAAAACCTTGGGAAAGGCGTGAATCCTCTTCTTCTCCCTCCAACTATTGGTAAATAGCAGTACAGACTGAGTCCTGTCCTGATATTTGGATGGCAACTGGTCTAGGAGAAGAACAACTGTGAATTCAAACCCGGAGTGGAGCCCCGAAGGCGGATGGACGGCACTTTGTGCTACCTTCCGGCAACTTCTGCAGCCGTGTTGGTACCAAACTGTATTGGTTTATCCTCTCCTTTCGACTCTGCTAGCAAGGCCGAGAGGGGGAACTAGACGTCTGGGCAGCCCTAGTTCTCCATATATCCCGCCCAGGCTGGTAGCGCACCGCGCTATTCCATCGTCTCTCGAGACGGACGGATGCCGACGTGGGCGACGATAGATAGATAAATAGATAGATAGCTATGAACAGATTGAGACATAGAGACTGACAGTTAAATAGAAATACATCTAGATTTCTGGCAAAAAGTGAACTGGGTCATGGTGCTCTTATTCTCGTAGACGCTACCCTACTGACCCTACTATACTTAGCCGTCGACAAAATCAAAGACAAACATCGCGCATGTGCGAAATTAAACATATAAAATGGCGGCAATTTACCCATTGCACCTTGCATTCATTTCATTTATACTTGTCTCGTGTTAATTAATGATCACGTTTACACTTGAGTAAAAGTATTTGTTAGGTTTATAATTTAGTCTATAGGTAAATATTTTCCTTTCTTTAGTACTATTATATTTAATACTAGATTATCGGGCGGCATTTAAGCTAGCTCCTGCTGTGGTGGTTTCTGATTGGGTCTTAATTACATTACGTAGGAAAGTATAGACGTGATAGGCAAAAATAAACTACAGAGGAACTCCAAATTAATCGCTGCATTTAACCATTGCATTTATATTTTAGCTTACCTTTTAAAAGTTGAACCATAATTGTTCAGCCGCCATTGTAATTTAAAGACAGTTTGATGTACGTAGGTCCTTACTTTCCGTACAAACAATTATTTTTATTTCATGGGTTATTTTTGCTGGATTTCACAATTAATTTCGATTATTCCCAAATTGATTTCCATGTTATAAGAATTATTATCGTACAAAAAAATTTCTTCGCAAATAATCACGTAAAAAATGGCCGAAAACAATCGCAGTAATAAAAATTTGTGAATCCAAAATTTCAGAATTGCTCACGTAGTTGGCCTGATTCCAAAATGGTATCATATGTTGGGCTACGGCCTCTAGGAATAAAGTTGAAAACACGGACAATTTTATTTTGAAACACAGTAATTTAAGAACAGTTATTATTTTCATTTGAACATGAGCTATTGAAAGTTAGGAAGTTGTCTCCCTTTAACTGTCAGTAGAAGCCAAAATGACAAAATCCGAAAACAATCGCAGTAATGAACATTTTTGAATCTAATATTTCAGGATTGTGCGTCCGGATCCGGAACCGACCTGTAATGTTTTTAAATTCCTCTTGGAGTCGTCCTGATTCCAAAATGGTATATGTCAGACTGCGACCTGTGGGAATAACGTTGAAAACACAATTTTATTTTGAAAAAATGTAATTTGAGAACAGTAATTTTTTTCAATTTGAACATGAGCTATTTGAAGTTAGAGAGTTGCTTCCCTTTAATTGTTTTTATCGTTAGAATTCAAGATGACGTTAGGAATTATTATATAGATAAGTATAGTAGGAATGTTTTAAAATGTATTTGACCAATATTTTATCTTTTTGCAGCTTTACTATCTCTGGTTAACTCCCTTATATTGTGAACGCTTCTTTACAACAAAATCAACGTAGCTACAACTGTTAGTCTGGAAATAATTCTAACAGTGCATGTTCACGTGTGTTCACAAAAATCAAAATTATATTGAGTCAATGATTCACACCTGAAATTATCTCGGAGGAGATCGAAAGTGCTTGGTAAAGACCAAAAATATATACGGCGCCCTTCCTTAACGAATTTCATCTTAACATCAAGAAATTGTTTAGAGGGTTAGATATAAACAGAAGGAATGTGCTCCTAAACTGGCGCCTGCCCTCTCCAAATTATATAACTACAGCCCCAGTGAATCTTGTTCTCCTGACTGTTGGAAGTCCTCATCCATTTAAGAATGTCTTTAAGAACTCTGGTGACCCTTCTGAGCTTACTATTTCTAATTACCGTCCTATCAGTCTCCTACGACTCTTCGGCAGAGACTTCGAAGCTTTAATCAACGCCGAAATGGTTAAGCACTTTACATCCCATGATCTGCTCTCCGAAAATCAATATGGTTTCCGCTTTGCCCGTCCTATAGCTCATGTGCTTACGGCCATAAGTGAAATTGCTTACCAAGTACTTCATAATAACGGAGAAGCTCGTGCCGTGGCTCTATATATCTCCAAATCGTTTGATAGGGTTTGGCATGCCGGCCTTCTTTGCAAGCTTCAGGGTTATGGAATTTCAGGTTGATTGTTTGACTTAATACAATCATTCCTGTCAAACCGTATTTTGAAGGTCGTTGTCAACGGATTCTCGTCCAGCTCCTATCCCACGAATGCAGGTGTTCCCCAAGGCTCTATCCTAGGCCCTACCCTGTTCCGTATCTTCATCAACGATCTCCCTGACGTCATAGATTCCCAAGTAGGCATCTACGCGGATAACACTACAATTTACTCCTGCCTCAAAAAAAAAAAATCTAGTGTCGCTGACAAAACTAACCTGGCCGTTCGTCTCGAAAAGGGCCTCCAATTGGTTGTGAACTGGGGCAGGAATTGGCTGGTTAACTTTAACGCCTCAAAAACAAAACTGCTCTCTATTACTCATCAGAGAGAACCATCCCTGACCCCCACCCCATTAGAATGTCTGACGCTCAACTTCTCGAGAGCTCCTCTTTTCAACTACTCGGCCTCACATTGACTGCTGACCTGAGATGGAACAAATACATTGAGTCAATAGCTTCGTCCACCGCAAGGAAAGTTGGCTCCCTGTGCCACGCCAAGAAATTTTTCTCGCCGGAGTCGATCCTTCAAATATACAAATCAACCATTCGCCCTTGCATTGAGTATAGCTGCCATATATGGTCAGGTGCCCCTTCTATTTGTCTCAAGGTTCTTGATAAGATCCAAAGACGGATATGCAAAGTAATTGGCCCTGATCTGGCATCTGGTCTGTAGTCGCTCTCTCCCAGACGTGCCGTCGCCTCCCTCTGTCTTTTTTATTATTATTTTCATGGTAACCGCTCCATGAATTTAAGCGTTCTACTAGGCTGACATCTCACTCACACCCTTTTACTGTCGAAACTGTTAAATATAGCCGTCTCTTCTACTCCAATAGCTTCATTTCACGCACCTCTGGTCTGTGGAACTCCTTTTCCTGTTTCCCTGATAGCTATAATCTCCAACTATACAAATGTAATGTCAATCGACGTCTCCAGACGCCCTGATCTATCCCCTATCCTTCTCTTCATCCTTTCCTCTATCACTCCTATTTTCTCTCGCTTCAACTCTCTGTAACCCCTCGCATGCTAGTGGCTTCCCGCCTTTCTTGGGGTGAAAAGCTTAGAAAATATATATATGTCCAGATTATTCAATGAAACGTACTGGATGTTCTAATATCTCGAACAGAACATGGGTTCAAATTATCCGTATACCGTAAACCGACATTCACCGGACAGTACCTCAATTTCAACTCCCACCATCTATACAGCGTAAAGAAAGGGATCGTCCGCTGCTTACAACACCGAGCAGAAGTCATAAGTGGCGACCCAGAGACATTAGATAAAGAATTGGTCAGTATAAGTAGTACCCTACAATGTAACAACTACCCTAGGTACATGGCAGCAGCCCCAATAAACTGAGATAGGCGGGTACAAGAGGAGGACAACAACACTCAGAAAACAGTCTGCCTGCCTTATGTGAAGGGGTTATCAGAGAAAATACAAAGGATCTGCGGTCCATATAACATCAGGACAACCCTCAAAAGCTTGACGACACTTCGGAGGCACATCTCCCGAGTAAGAACCACCCATAGAGGAGAACATGACTAAAGACTGAATGTACGCCATCCCGTGCAGCTGCGGAGAGAAATATAAAGGAGAGACAGGCCGCCCCCTTAAGGTGAGGTTTCAAGAACACCAGAAAGTGTATCACGAGGGGAAGTGGAAAAATCAGGCGTGGGTGAGCACATATGGAGAGAGAAGGGATATCACCGCCCTCTGTGGGATCAGGTTGAGATCATAGACAAAGAACACCATTGGAAAATTCCTAAACTTAAGGAATCGGCACATATGCTTGGCCACAAAAATCTCCAGAGCCGACCAAGCATAGAAATGAATACAATATTGAAACCAGTAATAAGGTTTGCCAGAGAAAAGCGATAATAACAAAAAAAATGCTATATGAGCTCAGGTAAAAATATGATGTGATAACAGCAAAAATTCCAATATGAGCACTCGTAAAAAATAATGGCTGAAGACATTAGGTTTATAAAACCAAGAAATTCATACGTATTCTTTAAAGACACATGACACAGTAGATAAAGGCGTTGGTTAGATCCAGTGACAGGACCCAAAGAGTGTGAGTTCAATACCTGGTTAAAGCGGTGGGGAACTTAGGGGAATTCACAGGAGATAACTGATAGCTAACATCCATTAGACATGGCACGTGGAACTAGAACAGTCTACCCCAGAGAGCGAAATAAAGGGTTCAGTTCGACATTACAACCACCTGAAGAAGGCCGGAGCATACAACAGCCGAAACGTTGTAATAAATATGGCGACAAAAATGAGGACAATAGTTCGAATAATGTAAATAGTGTCATTTAAATTTCTTTGACAAATTATTCCTCGATGTTTGTGTGTAAAATAAAGCAAATTGTGTTTAAAGATTAGTGAGGATAAAAAAGAACTAACGAAAACCAAGCACATATTTCTGTAAAACGATATATTTGATGGGTCCAGTTAGAGGTCCCAATTTCTGTAGAAATAACAAAGGAAGTATATGACAATGCTTTTTCATTGGCTTTTCCACCCAAATTTTTTCAGTTAGGATTTTCACCTGTGGGGTTAGGGTTAGGGTTAGGGGAGTTTATCTCATTTACACAACTTTATCACTCTCCATCACTAATAAGTAATCGGTAAAATTCCACTCACGGAGATACGAAACGCAGATTTATAACAAACATAAATATGAATACTAGTCGTTATTTTAAGAAGTAAGGGGATACAAATGAAAAGATTTCGCATTGACAACTTTTCCAGTTCACAGAAACAGCTGTTAAACATTTCTCTCTTCCCTTCTTTTTATCATTTTCCCGCTGAAACCAAGTAGTGTCTTTTTCCCTCTTTCAGCGTGACAAAAATGGAATAATCCGTTGTTTATGAGGTATGAGCAGACGTTAGACACTTTTATCTACCCTTGTTTATTTCTTTCTTTCTAGCGTCTTATCATCATTAAAATAATTCAGCAGACGATGTTATTTTATGTAACACAAATTTTTATTCAAGGACATGGTACAGTGAATAAAAGGCGTTAGTTAGATACAGTGACAGGACCCAAAAGTGTGAGTTCAATACCTGGTTAAGGCGTTGGAGAACTTGGGATGGGGAATTAACAGGAAATAAATGTCCGGGCAACGTAAATAGTGTACATAATACCTCATTTCAGAAATATAGACAAAAAAAAATTATTTTATTTTATTTCTTTAGGTTTCCTTTGTTTGATAATGCGCGCGTGAAAAAAGGCACATTTATTGCTGTGACCATCGCAGTCGGGTTTCTCGCGGGTAGGACAGATTCAAACATTTTAGGCCCCAACATACATCTCATTCGGAAGGTGGCTCGGTTTATTGTCCGACGCCTGAGGGGTCCCCAAAAGGGGAAATACTGAAGGGTTTACCCACTCTAAA
>OZ038519.1:5592822-5612822 GCA_964036315.1 Acanthosepion esculentum | reverse complement strand
TTCCTCTTCTTTCTTCTTCTTTCTCTTCTTTTTCTTCTTCTTCCCATCCTCCTCTTTCCTCTTCTTTCTTCTTCTTTGTCTTCTTTTTCTTCCTCTTCCCATCCTCCTCTTTCCTCTTCTTTCTTCTTCTTTCTCTTCTTTTTCTTCCTCTTCCCATCCTCCTCTTTCCTCTTCTTTCTTCTTCTTTCTCTTCTTTTTCTTTTTCTTCCCATCCTCCTCTTTCCTCTTCTTTCTTCTTCTTTGTCTTCTTTTTCTTCTTCTTCCCATCCTCCTCTTTCCTCTTCTTTCTTCTTCTTTGTCTTCTTTTTCTTCCTTTTCCCATCCTCCTCTTTCCTCTTCTTTCTTCTTCTTTCTCTTCTTTTTCTTTTTCTTCCCATCCTCCTCTTTCCTCTTCTTTCTTCTTCTTTCTCTTCTTTTTCTTCTTCTTCCCATCCTCCTCTTTCCTCTTCTTTCTTCTTCTTTCTCTTCTTTTTCTTCCTCTTCCCATCCTCCTCTTTCCTCTTCTTTCTTCTTCTTTGTCTTCTTTTTCTTCCTCTTCCCATCCTCCTCTTTCCTCTTCTTTCTTCTTCTTTGTCTTCTTTTTCTTCCTTTTCCCATCCTCCTCTTTCCTCTTCTTTCTTCTTCTTTCTCTTCTTTTTCTTTTTCTTCCCATCCTCCTCTTTCCTCTTCTTTCTTCTTCTTTGTCTTCTTTTTCTTCTTCTTCCCATCCTCCTCTTTCCTCTTCTTTCTTCTTCTTTGTCTTCTTTTTCTTCCTTTTCCCATCCTCCTCTTTCCTCTTCTTTCTTCTTCTTTCTCTTCTTTTTCTTCTTCTTCCCATCCTCCTCTTTCCTCTTCTTTCTTCTTCTTTCTCTTCTTTTTCTTCTTCTTCCCATCCTCCACTTTCCTCATCTTTCTTCTTCTTTGTCTTCTTTTTCTTCCTCTTCCCATCCTCCTCTTTCCTCTTCTTTCTTCTTCTTTCTCTTCTTTTTCTTCTTCTTCCCATTCTCCTCTTTCCTCTTCTTTCTTCTTCTTTGTCTTCTTTTTCTTCCTCTTCCCATCCTCCTCTTTCCTCTTCTTTCTTCTTCTTTCTCTTCTTTTTCTTTTTCTACCCATCCTCCTCTTTCCTCTTCTTTCTTCTTCTTTGTCTTCTTTTTCTTCTTCTTCCCATCCTCCTCTTTCCTCTTCTTTCTTCTTCTTTGTCTTCTTTTTCTTCCTCTTCCCATCCTCCTCTTTCCTCTTCTTTCTTCTTCTTTGTCTTCTTTTTCTTCCTCTTCCCATCCTCCTCTTTCCTCTTCTTTCTTCTTCTTTTTCTTCTTTTTCTTCCTCTTCCCATCCTCCTCTTTCCTCTTCTTTCTTCTTCTTTGTCTTCTTTTTCTTCCTCTTCCCATCCTCCTCTTTCCTCTTCTTTCTTCTTCTTTCTCTTCTTTTTCTTCCTCTTCCCATCCTCCTCTTTCCTCTTCTTTCTTCTTCTTTCTCTTCTTTTTCTTCTTCTTCCCATCCTCCTCTTTCCTCTTCTTTCTTCTTCTTTGTCTTCTTTTTCTTCTTCTTCCCATCCTCCACTTTCCTCATCTTTCTTCTTCTTTGTCTTCTTTTTCTTCCTCTTCCCATCCTCCTCTTTCCTCTTCTTTCTTCTTCTTTGTCTTCTTTTTCTTCTTCTTCCCATCCTCCTCTTTCCTCTTCTTTCTTCTTCTTTGTCCTCTTTTTCTTCCTCTTCCCATCCTCCTCTTTCCTCTTCTTTCTTCTTCTTTGTCCTCTTTTTCTTCCTCTTCCCATCCTCCTCTTTCCTCTTCTTTCTTCTTCTTTCTCTTCTTTATCTTCCTCTTCCCATCCTCCTCTTTCCTCTTCTTTCTTCTTCTTTGTCTTCTTTTTCTTCCTCTTCCCATCCTCCTCTTTCCTCTTCTTTCTTCTTCTTTGTCTTCTTTTTCTTCCTCTTCCCATCCTCCTCTTTCCTCTTCTTTCTTCTTCTTTGTCTTCTTTTTCTTCTTCTTCCCATCCTCCTCTTTCCTCTTCTTTCTTCTTCTTTCTCTTCTTTTTCTTCTTCTTCCCATCCTCCTCTTTCCTCTTCTTTCTTCTTCTTTGTCTTCTTTTTCTTCTTCTTCCCATCCTCCTCTTTCCTCTTCTTTCTTCTTCTTTCTCTTCTTTTTCTTCCTCTTCCCATCCTACTCTTCTTTCTTCTTCTTTCTCTTCTTTTTCTTCTTCTTCCCATCCTCCTCTTTCCTCTTCTTTCTTCTTCTTTCTCTTCTTTTTCTTCTTCTTCCCATCCTCCTCTTTCCTCTTCTTTCTTCTTCTTTCTCTTCTTTTTCTTCCTCTTCCCATCCTCCTCTTTCCTCTTCTTTCTTCTTCTTTCTCTTCTTCTTCTTCTTCTTCCCATCCTCCTCTTTCCTCTTCTTTCTTCTTCTTTCTCTTCTTTTTCTTCTTCTTCCCATCCTCCACTTTCCTCTTCTTTCTTCTTCTTTCTCTTCTTTTTCTTCTTCTTCCCATCCTCCACTTTCCTCTTCTTTCTTCTTCTTTCTCTTCTTTTTCTTTTTGTTCTCATCCCCCTTCCTGTTCTTTCTTCTTCTTCCTTTTCTTTTTCTTCTTGTTCTCATCCTCCCCTTTCCTCTTCTTTCTTCTACTTCCTCTTCTTGTTCTCATCCTCCCCCTTCCTCTTCTTTCTTCTTCTTTCTCTTCTTTTTCTTCTTGTTCTTATCCTCCCCCTTCCTCTTCTTTCTTCTTCTTTCCTCTTCTTCCTCTTCTTGTTCTCATCCACCCCTTCCTCTTCTTTCTTCTTCTTCTTCCTCTTCTTTTTCTTCTTGTGCTTCTTGTTGTTTTTCTTTTTCTTCCTCCCCGTCTTCCCTATAAGAGTGTAGAATTAATACTTTACTTCTTTTTGTCATCATACCGATAGGCAATTATTTATTGATTAAAAAAGGCAACAACAGCCAACTATTGGTCCCTGAAAAGGGATGCATTTATGGGAGACTACAAATGTCGGGTGTAACTCCCCCACCCCCAACTCTGGAAATGAAACCTTGGATTTCTCTTTTGAATAGATGCTGACGTTTTCAGGTCAGGAAGAATTTCGTCTGTTACTCAGACGGCCTCTCTAACTAAAAGATTTTACAGTTTTGAACAATTTCTCCATGAAATGAACAAACTAATAAAAGATTTTATTTTTATTTCTGAAGAAACCCCAAGATGCAAATTTCCATCTTCAAATTCATTTCCCGCTAGAAAACGGAATTTGGAAACGGACAATGCAAAACTGTTATGGAAACACATGCAAAAAATCACTTAAACACATTTTGTTCACTTCAATAATAATAATAATAATAATAATAATAATAAAAAGAAGAAGAAGAAGAAGAAGAAGAACAACAACAACAACATCAACTAGAGTTGAAAAAGTTTGAATCAATTAGTAATCAACTGATGTTTTCCAAATATTCTAATAAACACGATAATAAAACAATGTTTGTGAATTTTGTTCTCAATTCTGAAAAATAAAGAAAATGTAGTAATTCATTGTCAATGAACATGGTATGGAGAAACGTAAACAATGGAAAAAATCCATATTCGCTATGTTTGTATTTTATAATCCGATATTAATATATGAATATTGCATGCATTATTATTGGATATAGTTAAGAAAAACACCAGTTTTATCAAAAGTATGTTTTATTTTAAATACAGCTGTACATTTTGACTGCAGTAAATGGATGTATAGTGTTTGGTCAAAGGGAGAGCAGTTCATATGCTAATTTTATACCTCGTGTATTATGTGACCCCCTTAAAATTAGCTTCGAAATTCGGTCTTCAAAACTCGCAAGATATACACAAGTATATAAAGTAAATGAATATATTTGAAATTATATAAAATTTTGGGCGCGCACTCACACACACTTACCTGGTTAACTTTAACGCCTCCAAAACAAAACTGCTCTCCATTAATCACCACAGGGATCCTTCCCTGCATCCCATTAGAATGTCTGAAGCTCAACTTCTAGAGAGCTCCTCTCTGCGGCTGCTTGGTTTCACGTTGTCTGCTGACCTGAGATGGAACAACTACATTGAGTCGATTGCTTCATCAACCGCAAGGAAAGTTGGCTCCCTGTGCCGGGCCAGGAAATTCTTCTCCCCTGA
Organism: Acanthosepion esculentum; assembly: GCA_964036315.1. Taxonomy (NCBI): domain Eukaryota; kingdom Metazoa; phylum Mollusca; class Cephalopoda; order Sepiida; family Sepiidae; genus Acanthosepion; species Acanthosepion esculentum. The sequence goes on along the minus strand of OZ038519.1, from coordinate 5,608,721 downwards.
ATCGATCCTCCAAATTTACAAATCAACCATCCGCCCTTGCATGGAGTATTGCTGCCATATATGGTCTGGGTCCCCTTCTGTTTGCCTCAAGGTTCTTGATAAGATCCAGAGACGGTTATGCAATGTAATTGGCCCTGATCTGGCTTCTCGTCTAAAGTCTCTCTCACACAGACGTACCGTCGCCTCTTTCTGTCTCTTTTAAAAATACTTCCATGGTAATTGATCCGATGAGCTGCTATCGCAGGTTCCCAGGATCCATGAACTCAAGCGTCCTACGAGGTCGGCATCACGTTCCCACCCTTTCACTGTTGAAACTGTTAAATGTAGACGTCTCTTCTACACCAATAGCTTCATATCTCGCACCCCTCGCCTATAGAACACCCTCCCTCATTCCTGTTTGCTGATGACTATGATCTCCAAGTATTCAAGTGTAACGTCAATCGACATCTCCACATCCTTTCCTCTAACACTCCTATTTGCTCTCGCTCCAAATCTTCTGTAACCCATTGCGTGCTAGTGGCTTCCAGCCTTGCCTGGGGTGAAAAGCTTATATATATATATATATATATATATATATATACATATATATATATATATATATATATATATATATATATATATATATATATATATATATATATATATATATATATATATATATATATATATATATATATATATATGTATTAGTTAGAGGTTATAGTTGTTCCAATGAGAGAAAAGTGTATATTTTAAAGAGATGAGAGAAAGCGCTGACGTTTTTGGTTAAAATGTGAATTTAAATTAAAATATATATAAAAAGAAATTATAACCAAAAACGTTTACGGTTTTTTCTTTTCTTTAATATATATATATATATATATATATATATATAGCGTTCGTTATTTCGCACTAGATATCAGGTCATCCCATAAGTTCTGTCCGAATTTTGAATTCTGAAACAAGTGACCAAATGTTACTGTATAATTCTATTGGCTTTGATTCGAAGAATTCTCAAATGTCAGTTTTATCCTATTCCTGTGTTACAAAAGCTGTTTCTTCCAAATGATTCTGTAAGCTACGAAACAAATGGTAGTCTGAAGGAACAAGCTCGGGAGAATAAGGTGGATGAGGAATTTTCTCCCAACCAAGTTCTTCGATCTTTTGTGACGTGATTCTTGCTGTGTGTGGTCGCGCATTGTCCTGATGAAACATCACCCGTTTTCGATTCACTAGAGCAGGTCTTTTTTTTTCCTCAAAGCTTGGTTCAAACGCTCTAAATGCTGACAGTATATTTGAGCATTAATTGATGCATTAGGTGGTAAGAATTCAAAGTGGATTATTCCTTGGCAATCCCACCAGATTGAAAGAAGAACCTTTTTCCCATGAAGTTCCCTTCTCAGCTGTGGCTGGGGTCCTTCCCCTTTACCAAGCCACTGTCTACGACGCTTAACATTTCGATAAAGATCCATTTTTCGTCGCCAGTCACAAGTCTATCCAAAAAAGGTGAAACAAGTTGGCGAGAATGGAGAGAAGAGCAGATGTCAACTCGGGATTTGAGGTTGTTTTCAGACAATTCATGAAGCACCCATTTTCCAAGTTTAGGAACTTTTCCAAGTTGTTGAAGATAACGATGAACAGTTGTATGGTTTGAACTGAGAACCACTGCCAATTCCTCAACTGATAAAGCAGGATTTTCTTCAACGGCTGCTTCAAGAAGCTTTTCATCAAACTCAACTGGACGTCCGGTTCGATCTTCATCTTCAAGGGTGAAATATCCACCTCTGAATTTTGCAAACCATCTTCTGCAAGGTCTTTCATTCACACATGCCTCTCCATAAACTGGGTGAATGTTTCTCGCCACTTCGGCTGCTGAGTTTCCTTTCTTGAACTCATAAAGCATTATGTGCCTCAAATGATTCTGGGGTACTTTCATGTTAGCAGGGTTTTAATCAAACAAAATTTAATTGTATTGTTCTCTGAAATAAAATTTGATCAGTTTAAATGCATCTAAACATAGAAATAATGTTCAGGTCCATTAGACATTATAAAATACTCTTTAAATTTCGTTCATTTTAACAAAAAGTTAAAATTCGGACAGAACTTATGGGATGACCTAATATATAGCGTTCGTTATTTCGCATTATATATATATATATACATACATATACACCTTGTTTATTATATCGTTCATTGTATTCATGAGCAAATTATCGGCTAATTGCCAATCGATTTAAACTTTACAAAGTGGTAAATAATAAAGATTTTCTGATAGTTGACATTTTTATAATTTACAAAAATAAAGCGGTTGCTTCAGTTAATTTGCACAAGGGTGTATACTTACGTTCCAAGTTTCATTGTTCTACTAACGATGAGATCTTTTCTCAGGATTTATTCGACTTTCTGTGGCGAATTTCTTTGCTGTTATCCACATATTTTTCCCCTCTCCAAGTTCTCCACTGCCTTAACCGGGTATTGAGCTCACACACTTTGGGTCCTGTCACTGGATGTAACCAACGCCTTTATCCATAGTGCAATGTGTCCTTGAGGACATCTGTGAATTAATCTCTGGGTATTATAAACCTAAATTTCAGCAACCAAGTTTTTGTTTTTTACCAGTGCTCATATTGCAATTTTGCTGTTATCTTTGCATGTTTTTATTACCAGAGCTCATATTGTAATTTTCATTGTTATTATTGCTTTTCTCCGGCACTCCTTATTACTGATTCGCATACCGTATTCATTTCTATGCTTGGTCGGTACAGGAGATTTCTGTGTCCTAGCATATGTGCTGATTTTCTAAGGCTGGAGCGTACAACGGCCGAAATGTTGTAATAAATATGGTGACATAGATGAGGACAATAGTCCGAATAATGTAAATAGTGTACATAATACCTCATCTCAGAAATATAGACAGATACTGAAAGGCCGAAACGTTGTAATAAATATGGCAACAAAGATGTGGACAATATTCCGAATAATGTAAATAATTGACATAATACCTCATCTCAGAAATATAGACAGATACTGAAAGGCCGAAACGTTGTAATAAATATGGCGATATAGGTGAAGTCAATAGTCCGAATAATGTAAATAGTGTACATAATACCTCATCTCAGAAATATAGACAGATACTGAAAGGCCGAAACGTTGTAATAAATATGGCAACAAAGATGTGGACAATATTCCGAATAATGTAAATAATTGACATAATACCTCATCTCAGAAATATAGACAGATACTGAAAGGCCGAAACGTTGTAATAAATATGGAGACAAAGATGAGGACAATAGTCCGAATAATGTAAATAGTGTACATAATACCTCATCTCAGAAATATAGACAGATACTGAAAGGCCGAAACGTTGTAATAAATATGGCAACAAAGATGTGGACAATATTCCGAATAATGTAAATAATTGACATAATACCTCATCTCAGAAATATAGACAGATACTGTCATCTTTCTTTGGAATGTCGACAGAGAAAGTATAGATGCATTAAGTGAAGAAAATATTTTTTTCTTCATTGCTTTAATAATCTCTTCTTTCTTCTATGTCATTCTTCATTGTATTTTGCTAAAATATGACCCTGTAAAAAATACTACAATTAGTCAAAAAAGATTTTTGAGGGGTGGTGGATCCAAAATACAGACGGCAGCATTTAAAGAAAAGCTCCCAAGAGGAAGCTTCCATGATAATTACATTCTTGTTTTTTTTAGTCCAGATTCAATCGATATCTATTCTACTCGTTTTCATTTCTCACTTACAACAATTTCACTCAGTAAAATTCTAGCCTGAGTGGCCCTTGCACCTTGATAGGTAGATAGATAGATTTGTTTTCCACGGCGTAGAAGTTATTTAAAGCCAGAAAAAAAATTTAGATTGAAAGAATTTTTTTTGTCGGGGGTAGATAATGATGTCTTCATTATACAAGTTTTATTAACCCATGATGGAGAAGAGATGGGTTCATGCCTTTCAGGGCCATGAAGGGATAATTTTTTTTTTTTTTTAATGAAGGGTACCCAAAAATTTAATTTAATTTAACTTTAAATTATCAAATGCCGGCAACATTGTTAGAGGCAAGAACATTTCAATTTTCCCGTACCTCTAGATTAGCAGAAATAATCTTTGAAAAACCAGGCACCGTCTGTTTTACAAATGAAAGAACTTTTCATCTATTTTTAAATGTTTACTGCGAAAATATACATTCATTAAGGAAGAAATGTTTTTTATTTACATTGTTTGGGATGTTGTTCCCATCTTTATTGTCACATTCACGACGTTTCGGCCGTTATACGTTCCGGCCTTCTTCAGGACCTGTCTATATTTCTGAGATGAGGTATTCTAATGATTTAAATCGTTTACATTGTTCGGACTGTTGTGCTCATCTTTATTGAGATATTCCCGACGTTTCGGCCGTTGTACGCTCCTGCCTTCTTCAGGGTCCGTCTATATTCCTGAGAGGAAGCATATTCACTTTTTACACTATTTACATTGTTCAGACTGTTGCCCTCGTTTTCGTTGCCATATTCACGACGTTTCCGCTATTGTGCTCTCCGGCCTTCTTCAGGACCTGTCTATATTTCTGAAATGAGGTATTTTCACTTTTTACACTATTTACATTTGTCAGAGTGTTGTCCTCGTCTTCGTTGGCATATTCACGACGTTTCGGCCATTGTACGCTCCGGCCTTCTTCAGGATCTGTCTATGTTTCTGAAATGAGGTATTTTCACTTTTTACACTATTTACATTTGTCAGAGTGTTGTCCTCGTTTTCGTTGCCATATTCACGACGTTTCGGCCATTGTACGCTCCGGCCTTCTTCAGGATCTGTCTATGTTTCTGAAATGAGGTATTTTCAATTTTTACACTATTTACATTTGTCAGAGTGTTGTCCTCGTTTTCGTTGCCATATTCACGACGTTTCGGCCATTGTACGCTCCGGCCTTCTTCAGGAACTGTCTATGTTTCTGAAATGAGGTATTTTCACTTTTTACATTATTTACATTATTCAGTCTGTTATCATCATTCATCTTTATTGCCATATTCACGTCGTTTCGGTCGGAGCATACGAAAATAAAGATCGTGTCTTGAAAATTTCCCAAATAGGAGTCATCGATGTGATTTCCTTTCGAAAAACTTGTTGACAGCTTCTATTGACTGAATCAATCTGTTCTTCGGGCACATGCATCAACCTGTCAAATAGCTTTTCAACCATATTTGAGTGTAAATAATTCCCCTCCCACCTCAATCACAGGCACTGTATCATTAACTCTAGACACACCGTTTCAACGACGGATGCAGTAACCATAGTCCCAATAGGCAGCTAATGGTTTACGTGACATGGCGAACTTTTCTCCAGCGATCAGCGTATCACTTCGACGTCGTAACAAGCGCACAGAGGTGTTTCGGATATATTTGTTTTTTATCTTCTCACTCTAAGCAAGACGGGAGTGCCAGTAGTACTCAGGGGGTCACAGAGAGTGAAGAAATGAGAAAAGACTGTGTATAGGGGGCATAGATGAAATTATAAAAGATGAACGGGGGTGCCACTAATACGCAGGGTCGGGGGGACACAGAGAATGAAGGAGAGAGGATAGACTGCATATAACGGCGACTGAGGAAAGCATAATAGATGAACGGGAGGGTCACTAGTACGCAGGGGGCCACAGAGAGTGAAGAATAGAGAAAAGAGTGAGTAGGGTGCTCGCGGAAAGGATAAAAGCTGAAGTTGTTTCAAGAAGATTGACGTTGCTTTTAAAAAAAATCGAACCTTTTTTTTCAGGGAAGCAAGTAAACCGAAGTGAGTTCCAATGGTGGGAATTGCACGAAAAGAAACTATTGGAGCAGAAGTAGCGGTTACATTTAACGATATTAAATTAAAAGGGTGTGGTCTAGATGTCAATCTCGACGACCACTTAAATTCCTGTTTTTGGGGCACCAGGGAAAGAATCTTGTCAAAAGAGTTGCCATGAAAATATTTGTAGAAAAGTCAGTGCGAAGCGACGTCACGTCAGTAAGATAGTGACTGAAGTCGGGATATCAAGCCAGGACCGATTCCACTGCAAAACTTTCTTTGGATTCTGTCAAGACCTTCGAGATGAATAGCGGGGACACTGGACCACGTAGTCCTTTTTTGTGTTACGAAAACACTGAAAAAAGAAGCTTTTAAATGAACTACAATTAAAGACCCGATTTGGCAGGTGATTCTGGGATGAAATGTGTTCTTGTTCTTTTTCCCACTTTTTTTTTACAAACTATCCCAAAATTAATCACACCAAAAATGTATTACAGTTCCGACAGCAGCTACGAGTGTCACGAAGCGACTACTATTACTACTGATATTACACACAGGCAACAAAAAAAACTACGCGCTTCCCTCTCTTCCTCCTCCGACAGATGCTGAAACGGTTTTTTCTTCATTGCAGTGTCAGTCACAGTTAAAATGAAAGACCGACTGAATGCGTTTGGAGACGGGCAAATTGACAAGTTGCACATGCTAGAAACGTGAAACATTTTATATGGGCGGAACTGAGTGTGGCCATCAATTTCGAGTAAAATATTTGAAAATTTTGCGATTTTGAAGTTACTTTTCATTGTCATTCTGACGATGACAAAGACGCCGATTGTTTATAGATAGATAGATAGATAGATAGATAGATAGATAGATAGATAGATAATGAACAGAATGAGATAGATAGATAGATAGATAGATAGATAGATAGATAGACAGATAGATAGATAGATAGATAGATAGATAGATAATGAATAGAATGAGATAGATAGATAGATAGATAGATAGATAGATAGATAGATAGATAGATAGATAATGAACAGAATGAGATAGATAGATAGATAGATAGATAGATAGATAGATAGATAGATAGATAGATATGAAGACGCAGATAGATAGATAGATAGATAGATATGAAGACACAGATAGATAGATAGATAGATAGATAGATAGATAGATAGATAGATAGATAATGAACAGAATGAGATAGATAGATAATGAATAGAATGAGATAGATAAATAGATAGATAGATAGATAGATAGATAGATAGAAATGAACAGACTATACTAGCTAGTAGCTATATACATAGTTCAGATAGATAGATAGATAGATAGATAGATAGATATGAGCAAACAGATATATAGATATATAGATAGATAGATAGATAGATAGATAGATATTAACAGAATGAGATAGATAGATATGAGCAAACAGATAGATAGATAGATAGATAGATAGATAGATATGAACAGACTATACTAGCTAGTAATAGATAGTTTAGATAGATAGATATATAGAGAGATAGATAGATAGATAGATAATAAACAGAATGAGATAGATAGATAGATAGATAGATAGATAGATAGATAGATAGATAGATAGATAGATATGAATAAAGTTCTGAGATGAGATAGAGATTATTTGCATTATTTACATTATTCGGACTGTTGTTCTCATCTTTTTCTGTCATATTCAAGAAGTTTCGACCGTTGTCCGTTGCGGCCTTCTTTAGGTGATTGGATTTTTCTTTCTTTAAGGCATGGGCTACCAGGAATCCCTTCAGTGAATCTATCGGAACCTTTTCCAATCAATCAAGTTGGTATTTGATCTGGCTTTCTTTTCATGATCTTTGCCGCTTTAGTCGTTGTATTGTGGTGCAATTGCACTTCTTCAACCACTTGAAATTCCTTTTTGAAATTTTTGCCTTCATTTTGCACTGATTACATTTTATTATTATTATTATTATTTCCTTTGATATCTGGCGTTTACACATTTCTTTCCGGGTCCCGCCCAGGGACCTAAGGTAAGAAATTGTATCATGACACTTTCCACTACAAAAAAAAATAATTACATAGATAAAGCCCTTCGTAAAGTGTGGGCTGTACGTGTCAGAACAATTTCTTGTATCTCTTTGAGGCATGGACTTCCAGGGATCCCTTCAATCAGCCTACTGGAATCTTTTCCAACCAGTCCAAGGGCTCCAACTACAACAGGGATTGTTGATGTTCCCATGTGCCACATTTTTGAGATTTCTATTTCAAGGACTTTGTATTTTGACAGTTTTTCGAATATCTTCAAAGATACATTGCAGTCTGCAGGGACTGCCATATCAATAAGGAGGCACTTATTTTGTTTGTGGTCTTTAATAACAATGTCTGGGCGGTTGGCTTTGATTGTTCTGTCAGTGTGTATTGTATAGTCCCATAGAATTGTAACAGGTCCTATCTCCGTAACCGGGTCAGGGTGGTGTTCGTACCAGTTTCTTTCAGTTTCCTTCCCATAGGAGTTGCAAATTTTCTAGTGCAGATATTGGCCCACTCTGTCATGCCGGGTTTTATACTCAGTGGGTGCCAATATCGTGCAGCCTGATAAAAGATGATCAATGGTTTCTGGATATTTGTCACAGAATCTGCATCTTGGGCTAACACAGTATTTTAGTATATGTGCTTGATAATTCCTAGTTAACAAGCATTGGTCTTGTGCAGCAATGATAAAACCCTCAGTTTCACCTTTCAACCCTGCACTACGTAGCCACAGATGGGTGCGGTTTTTGTCTACGTCAGCTTGTTTGGTACGGGCAGCGTATTGGCCGTTTGAGCGGTTTATCTTGCCATTGTTTCTTTATCTGGTCGGTCGCATTTGTCTCTGCATTCTTTTTTAAGTATTTTGCAGCTTCAGCCGGTGTACAGTGATGTATTTGCATTTATCTGCCCATTTGAAACTCCATTTTGAATTTGTCGGCTTCCTTTACTACAGAGTAAAGACACTTACTACTTTCATGTTCCTTGACACCAGTCTTCTGTATTTTCCAAGTATCTTTGGAGGCCCATTGTTGTACTTTTGTAGGATAGTTCTAGTTGAACTAGTCCTCTGCCTCCTTCGGATCTGGGAGCATACAGGCGATCAATATCAGCTTTGGGATGATGCATGCGGTAGCAAGTGAAGAGCTTTCTCGTTTTGGCGTCCATTCGCTTAATTTCAGCTATGGTCCATTATTATTATTATTATTTGATTTCTGTTGTGTACCAATTTCTTTACGGGTGCCGACCAGAGACTTAAGGTCAGAAATGGCGTCATGATATTTTCCACTAAGCAATTTTGAAAAAAAGAAATTATACATATTTTACATAGATAAAGCCCTTCGTAAGGTATGGGCTGTACTAGTGAGAACATATTTTTGTATTTCTTTAAGGCATGGGCTTCCAAGAATCCCTTCAATTAGTCTACTGGATTCTTTTCCAACCAATCCGAGGGATCCAACTACAACAGGGATTGTTAATGTCCTCATGTGCCACATTTTTGAGATTTTGATTTTAAGGTCTTTGTATTTTGTTAGATTTTTGAAGATCTTCAATGATACATTGCAGTCTGTAGGGACTTATTATTATTATTATTATTAGTAGTAGTAGTAGTAGTAGTAGTAGTAGTAGTAGTAGTAGTAGTAGTAGCATTTTTTTTCATTTCATTTCTGAGATGTACACATTTATTTCTGGGTCCCCCTCAGAGACCTCAGGTTAGAAATGTCATCATGACATATTCCACTAACCAATTAAAACACACACACACACACACACACACATTACATACATAACCGTTCATAAGGTGTGGGATATTCTCGTGAGAAAAATATTTTGTATTTCCTTAAGGCATGGACTTCCAGGAATCCCTTCAATTAGTCTACTGGAATCTTTTCCAACCAATCCTAGGAATCCAACTACAACAGGGGTTGTTGATGTTCTCATGGGCCACAAAGAAGTTGTTTATCATTTCGATGTAACACTTGGAGTTCATAGTAACAGCATTTCTAGAAAGGAAGAAAAATGAGCTTCATTCATTAACCAAATGAGGTTGTCATTTGCCTCAAAAATTGCTTCCGTATATGACGCGCGAAGTTAAGTGGCTGTGTATAGTCCGCTTGTCTCAACACTTGGAGTTCATAGGAACAGCATTTCTATTATGGACTTCAAAAAAGTAAGAATGACTCCAGCTTTTCCAACAATACACCGTCACATTTGGGCTGTGCAGTGGCCTCTCGCGCAGTTCTCCTGTATTTTTAAGAGCCCAGTAACGACAGTTCTGTTGATTCAGCATGCCATTGAGATTAAAATTAGCTTCATCACTTATTAACAAAATTTGTCTCAAAATTGCTAACATCTGCCGTGCAACGTGCCCTGGTCTCAGCTGTTGCCCAACGACCAATTTGTACGGGTAGAAATACAGTTCTTCCTGAAAAATACGTCCTACCCCGAACAATTAGCATGCCTCCGAGCAGAGCGATTCGGATTGTGCATCAAAGCTTGTCTGACGCGTTCCACATTGTCTGGGATCGGTGCCTCTCGTTAACCTGTCTCCTATTCGTTACTCTGCCTCGTGTACGAAGTCCGTGAACCCAATGTATGATTGTGTTGCGAGTAGGAACAGCCTGATTTCGGTGAATGAAGCGGCGATGAAACAAACGCCGAACTGCTGACACAGACTCGTTAGTCTTCACGAAACTGTCGGAGGCAAACACGCGATGCTTTATTGTTCATAGCGACCTGACTTCAACTGAAAAGAAAAAAACATTAAGACATCACGGGCCGAATGGTACCCGGCGGACATATGTCCCTAACCCCCTGACAGAGTAACAGGCATTTCAAAAACGTTTATCCTCTCAGCCACACCCTTATTTTCATGGTAATTGTTCTGATGAACTTTCTTCAAGGGTACAAAGGGACTATGAATTTAACGGCAGTTTTAGATTGGCGACAAGGCCACGTCATTTTACAGTTGAAATGGCGAGATGCAACCGTAAGTTCTATGCTAACTGTTTCTTCTATCGCACTTATCGATTGTGGAACTCTTTTCCGGCTTCTTGCTTGCCAGGCAGCTTTGATCTTTAAAAATTAAAATGCAATGTCAATCGTTATCTTCTGACTTCTTAATTCCCGTACTTGCGCCTTAATAATGAATTAACACAGACACACACACACACACAAACATATATATATATATATATGAACATTATATATGTATATATATGAACATTATATATATATATATATATGAACATTATATATATATATATTAACATTATATATATATATATATATATATATATAACATTATATATATATATATTAACATTATATATATATTAACATTATATATATATATTAACATTATATATATATTAACATTATATATATATATATTAACATTACATATATATATATATATATTAACATTATATATATATATATATAACATTATATATATAACATTATATATAATGTTAATATATATATATTAACATTATATATATATATTAACATTATATATATATATATATATATCTTAACATTATACAAGGGTCATTCAATAAAAAAGGTGAATTTTTCGGTATAAGGACTTCTAATACAGATAGAAGCTTACTCTTTTTTATTTTTTTTTTGTTTTACTTCTTTTTCACATGGATTTAATTTCTTTTACAGATTAAAAAAAGAACTTTGAGAGTTTTGGCGATTAACAAAGATGGCCGACCAAGAAGCATGCTCCAGGATTGAACAGCGGTGAGTTATCAAGTTTTTGGTTGCTGAAGGGTGCAAACCAGTTGAAATTCATAGGAGAATGTAAACTGTGTATGGTGCTACATGTTTCAGCCAAAAAAATATCTACAAGTGGGCTAAATTGTTTAAAGAAGGACGGAGCAGTGTTGAGGATGAAGACAGGCCTGGGAGGCCTACAGAAGTGAGGTCTCCTGAGGAAATCGAATCAGTCAATGACCTCATTCAGTCTGACAGAAGGGTGACAGTGGATGACATTGCAAGGACTTTGAGCTTATCTGTTGAGACAAACGCAGAGGTCATCAGTCAGAAGGAGTCATTTTGCATCATGACAACGCAAGGCCTCACACAGCAGCCCAAACGGTGCAGACCATCAACGAGCTGGGCTGGGAACTGCTCCCTCATCCCCCTTACAGCCCAGTCCTTGCCCCTTCAGACTTTCACCTGTTTGGTCCCTTGAAAGCGTTCACGAGAGGCACGAAGTTTAAAAGTGACGATGAAGTCAAAAGTGTTGTGAGCGACTGGCTGAGACATCAGTCCATAGATTTTTACACTGAGGGAATACGGAAGCTTGTGCACTGCGTTGAAAAATATGAAAAAAGTAAGCTACTATCTGTATTAGAAGTCCTTATACCGAAAACTTCACCTTATTTATTGAATGACCCTCGTATATATATATATATATATATATATATATATATATATATATATATATATATATATATATATTAACATTACATATATATATATATATTAACATTACATATATATATATATATTAACATTATATATATATATATATTAACATTATATATATATATATATATATATATATATACATATATATATATATATATATATATATATATATATATATATATATATATATATATATATATATCATGTTTATACGTTATTTTTATAGATAAAATTATCACCCTGTAATTTCATGGTAATTGTTATTTTCTCCCTGAGACAGGTTGCTGAGAAAGTTCGTGAAAAGAATCAGGAGTTTTATATGGTGTTTGTAGACCTCACAAAAGCATTTGACACTGTGAACCGGGCTGCTTTGTGGAAGGTTTTGCGAAAGCTCGGTATACCTAAGAACATGTTGCAAGTCATAATATCATTCCATGAGGGAATGAAGGCTAATGTTGTTTCAAATGGTGAAACCTCTGATTCCTTTGGCGTCACAAATGGCACAAAGCAAGGATGTGTTATGGCCCCAGTACTGTTTGCCCTCTACTTTTCCGTAATGCTGAAACATGCATTTGCTGAGAACGAGGACGGTGTCAAAATTCAATTTAGGACAAGTGGTGGCCTTTTCAACCTTCGGAGGTTTAAAGCCAAAACTCGAACTCAAACCAGTGTAATTTGTGACTTACTGTTTGCTGATGATGCTGTGCTTGTGGCTACTTCTTTTGACGAAGCTCAGCGCCTGATGGACAGATTCTCTGCTGCTTGCAAAGCATTCGGCTTAACAATTAGCATTACAAAAACTGAAGTTGTTCACCAGCCAGCCCCCGCACCAAAGCAAATAAGAGGCGTCAAGCAAAACCCACCCGTTCAGGTTTTTCCCGAAATACCAATTCAAGTTGACGGACATAATCTGAAGTATGTAAAGAACTTTAAATATCTTGGCAGCAAAGTTAACTCAAGTGGAACACTGGATGATGGGATAGTCAATAGAATAGCAAAAGCCTCTAGTCAACGACCCTGGAAACCCCGGGGCATTAGGCTTGAGACCAAGATACAGGTCTACAGGGCTGTAGTCCTTACAACACTATTGTATGGTTCAGAGTCCTGGACACTGTACAGAAGACAAATTCAGCAGTTGGATGTATTTCACAAGGGCTGTCTTCGAGAAATTTGTGGAATAAACCTAAGCCAAAGGATGGCCAATGCTGACCTTTTCACCATGTGTAATATTGATGGTATTGATTCCTCTATCATGAAGTCACAATTACGCTGGGCTGGTCATGTGCTACGTATGCAAGACAATATAATACCAAAAATGCTCATGTATAGTCAACTTGACAGTGGTCATCGAAGCGTGGGCCGACCATTGTTTAGATACAGGGACAAACTGAAAAGTAACCTCTCAGCTGCGAATATAAATCATGCTACCTTTGAGAACACAGCAATTGATCGCAATGAATGGAGGACTACTTGCTACAATGGCATCAAGAACAATGCAGCATCAAACATCACCAAGCTTCGTCACACTAGGGAAAGGATTAAAATATCTGCTGCTGTCCCGGCCATACACTCCAACAATCCACACTCTTGCACAATCTGTAGACTTCTTTCCAAATCACTAGCGAGACTGAAATGTCACTTGCGACATACACACAGGGTTGAATGAGCACAGTTGTCGGAACCTCATACGTTGAAACCGACGGGAGAGTCCATCATCATATATATCATGTTTATACGTTATTTTTATAGATAAAATTATCACCCTGTAATTTCATGGTAATTGTTATGCCGTACTTTCTCCAAAGGTACCTACGCTTTTTGAATTTAAACTCGTTACTAGATTGGCGACAATGTCTCCTCATTTTATATTTTAATTGTCGAGATGTAAACTGTAAGGTCTATGTTGACAGTTTCTTCTATCGTACAACTTGCTTTTGGAATTCTCTTCCCGCTCCTTACTTCATAGTCAAGTCTGATCTTTAAATGATTAAATACAATGTCAATCGTTATCTTTTGTGTTCTTAATTCTTGTTCTTTTATTGTCCTCTCTCCTTAATAGTAATTTTCTCATATTCTCTAACATTCAGTAACCCCCCTTGCATCTTAGTGGCTTTATTGCCTTTGATTGTCAAAAATTGAGACGCAATGTCAATCGTTATCTTCCGTCTTCTTAAATCTTGTTCTTTTATTGTCCTCTCTCCTTAATAGTAATTTTTCTCATATTCTCTAACATTCAGTAACCCCTTGCATCTTAGTGGCTTTATTGCCTTTGATCTTCAAAAATTGAAATGCCATGTCAATCGTTACCTTCTCTCGTCATAATTCTTGTTCTTTTATTGTCCTCTCTCCTTAATAGTAATGTTTTACATATTTTCTAGCAATCAGTAACCCTCTTGCATCTTAGTGGCTTTATTGCTTTTGATCTTCAAAAATTGAGACGCAATGCCAATCGTTATCTTTTTTCTTCTTAATTCTTGTTCTTTTATTGTCCTCTCTCCTTAATAGTAATTTTTCTCATATTCTCTAACATTCAGTAACCCCTTGCATCTTAGTGGCTTTATTGCCTTTGATCTTCCAAAATTGAAATGCAATGTCAATCGTTATCTTCTGTCTTCTTAATTCTTGTTCTTTTATTGTCCTCTCTCCTTAATAGTAATTTTTGTTATATTCTCTAACATTCAGTAACTCCCTTGCATCTTAGTGGCTTTATTGCCTTGCTTATGCGGAAATTATTAGAATGAAAACTTTCAAAATTATATGATTTATTAATGGATGAAATTTCATGAAATCCATTTTCATTTGCTCTCGTATTCCGATTTTTTGGTCTTCAATTTCCTTCCTTTAATATTCTTCATTATTCATTTCCCATTTTTTATTCTCTTTCATTTTTTCCTTCTTATTTTCTTAATTTATTCATTTCTTTCTTTATGCTTCAGTTTTTCATTCATTTTTTATTCAATTTTTCCTTTTTTTTCTTCCTTTCTCTTCACGAATATATTTCTTCATTTGTTTTTCTCCATCTTATCGACTCCTTAATAATCTTACTTTCTTTCTTTCCCGACGTTTTCTATCCTCGTCATTCTCCTCTTTTTCTTTGTTCTTCTTTTTCCCTCTCCTCCTTTCTCTTCATTTTCCTTTTTATTCTTTTCTTCACTTCTAAATACTCTCTCCTTCTCTTTCTCATTTTCTTCATCATCTTATCTCATTCTTTTTTTTCTTTTTCACTTCTCCTTATCTACTTTTTTTTATCTAAATTAATCTCCCTTCTTGTTCATTTTATATATACACAACTGATTTACCCTTTTGCCTTTTCTTCCTTTTTCTCTTTCTCTTATTTTATCTGTTGTAACCTAGAAAAGGTTACGGAATAAAGAATAAGCAAAACGCAGGTTGGAAATGAGATGATAATCTTTATAACATCAACAAAATACTATACTCGCCAGCGGCGTGATGTAGGTAAACCACTGATAGTGGTGGGTTACTTAGACAGCTTATTACACCCACTTACAATAGTGTCCAACGCATGTATGAGAATTGGGACTGACCCATTACTGTTCATATGTACGCTATGTAACACATACACACACACAAACATATATATACATATATATATATATATATATATATATATATATATATATATATATATATATATATATAT
>OZ038519.1:5580322-5587822 GCA_964036315.1 Acanthosepion esculentum | reverse complement strand
ATATATATATATATATATATATATATATATATATATATATATATATATATATATATATATATATATATATATATATACAGTGACACGCATAAGTATTGGATACATGTTATTTTCTGTTATAACTCTAGTTTATGTTCGCCATTTTGCCTGATATTTGGTAAGTAATATCTCGTAAAGTTACTTTAGTTGTATGTGGTAGGAAAATTAAAAACTCATGGTTGAATCCATATATACATGCATGCATGTATGCACGCACGTTGGAGTAATGGATAGCGGCTTGGTTTGAGGAATCGGACAGCCGAGTTCGAATTCCAATCGAATCCATTACATTCACTTACGTGCTAATACCCTTACCTTTGGGAAAGTTGTGAATCCTCTTCTTTTTCCCTCCAGCTATGGGTAAATAGCAGGACAGACTGGTTTCTATAGCCTTGGATGGCAACTGGTCTAGGAGAAGGACAACTCTGAATTCAAAATCTGCGGAGAGTCGTTTGGGAATCTAGCAGCAGTGCAGCAGGTCTCTGTATTCGGCCCTTCAAAAAGTGTGGATGGTCCTGCACGAAACCTTCACCACTATAATCAAATCTCATGTGCTGTTGTCGGGCTGTCGGTTTCCTAGGAACTGATATGCTTGACCCTCATGCGTCAAGTCAACGGGAGAGTCGAGTATATATATATATATATATATATATATATATATATATATATATATATATATATATATATATATATATATATATATATATATATATATATATATAGTCATCCACAGACAGATTGTTTCGCTGTATCACAGCTCATCAGTGTGGCTAGACGTCCGGTTGCCTCTGGCTAGAATCGAAAACCGGCTGAATTCGCGTCAGTCTGAAATTTTACCCTGAAGCCGTTGGCTCACGGCAGACAAGAAGGTGAATTTAAGTATATATATTTAATATATATATATATATATATATATATATATATATATATATATATATATATATATATATATATATATATATATATATATATCATTAGCCAAATACAGAGAAAGAACAGGGGCATTAAGAATTCGTAGTTCTTAGCATTTACTTTATTAAAATAGTGCTCAATAGAACTTTTGTGATGTCAGCGAATACTCGTTGTCACTTTCGTAATGCTCGTTGTAGTAGAGACTTTGTAATCGCAGATACGACTATAGTAACGCCGTTGAACAATACTGGTGTCAGACGCCTTCGAATAGCACTCGCACTAGTAGTACTTGATCGATAATACTCGCTCAAATAGAAACCACCGAACAGTAAATCCGAATAGAGAAATAGTATAGTGAATAGAGTAGAGAATAGCGCTCCATATAATAATAGAGGATAGATTAGAAATGAGGATCAGTTAGACGTCACGGGATTTTCTACTTATGCGTTTCTCCCATGGTCACGTGGTCTTCAGTAATGGGATCGCTTGTGTTTGCTTTCTGGCAGTGACACTTTGTTCCTATATAACAACAACGTAGATCTAAATATTATTATTAATATCTTTATTATAATATTTTACGTCGCTACACAAAAATTTCCATGTTTCGGAACATTAAAATTGACCCTCATCAGGTGATGTTAGATAACTTATGATGAAAATGATTTACTTGTGAAGTCAGAAAACAATTCGGTAGCTCATTTGAGAGTTTAAAAAAAGTGGGGGAACTCAAGCCATTACCAAGGATGACTTTATTTTTACATTTAAATGAATGTACAAATTTTATGTGTTTTAGGTCACTTCATGCTCTTCAGGCCAATTCTTAACCACTCGAGCGGTATGTATTGGAGCATTATCTTCTTGGAAGATGCAGTCACCATCAGGGAATAAAGTCTGGGCCATTGGATGAACATGATCTCTCAAAATATTCAGGTAATCTTTGCTGTTGATTCTACCATGCAGGGCAACTATTGGACCGAAACATTTCCATGATATGGCGACCCAAACTATCACTAATTCACCTCTATGCTTCAATGTTAGAAGAAGGCAGTCAGGGTTGTAAGCGTCTTTGGGCTGCCTCCACACATAAACTGAAGTTGGGAAAAGAGAAAAACTATGGTCATTTTTTTTTTGACTATTAAAATCCATTACAGATATTTTATTATAAAAAAAAACTTTCATAGTGTTTTGACCCCATTTTAGGGGTTCACTATTTACCAATAGCTGGAATCCTAACAGGTGCAACCCCTGAAACAACAGCAATTAAGAGGTGGTTCCACACTCCTCGACACCCCCTCCCAGATGTTGTTTATCATTATACCCAAGATAAACGTCATAAAGAATCATGAACACATTGTGTATGTACATATGTAATATTAGAATGAATATTTACACACACGTTTGCGGTTATTTTGAAGCCACAAACATGAGTGTCTTTAGAAGTCATAATGTGGCTTCCCATATTTTTAATAAGTCGTCAGTTTTGTTTGCAGTAAACTTAATTGTAATGCATGAACAATTTGGTCTGAAATGATGCTTGCTGTAATATCGGGGACTAGTTAATTTTACTGTTAATAGCAGAAAATAAACTTGCATCTCTGTGATAGATTATAAAACTTAGTCCTCTAGCATTGGAGGAGGACCATAGTCATGGTCTTCAACTCAACGTGTATTCCTCAATCCTTTTTCTGATCTGCCTCGTATGGGCTTTACCAGGGCTACATATAGTTTCGAATTCATTGTTGTCTTTCTCCTAAACTGGTTGCCACCCAAGGCTATAAGATCCAGTCTATCCTGACATTTACTATTTAAGAAATGGATTTCTACCTTTCCCAAGGGTACTTGCATGTAAGCGAATGTAACTGGCTTTTGATTCCTCAATACAGGCTGCTATCCATGACACACATTATACCCTTTCTTGAGGAGCAGCCATTCTTTAGCAGTTCATTTAACAGTTCCTCTTTCATCAACAGGATACTTGAAATGTGTAAATGCAAATTATATTGCAAACTTTGATAACGACTGAGGTATGAATGGAACAAATCGGATCAAGATATCTCCTCAATTGGCTTCTATATAATAAATGCCAATGTCAGTGTGTCACGTTTTTCAACTTTGCTCCTAGAGGCAGTAGCCGAAGATAACACACCATTTTTGAATGAGGCCGAATCCATGAGCAAATTATTCTTTGGACCCGCAATCCAGAAACTTTGGATTCCCAAGTTTTCATTATTGGATTTGTTTTTAGCATGTTGTGTGTGTGTGTGTTTTGTTTTTTTGTTGTTTTTTGGTGAGGGGGTTCTTTTTACATGATTTTTCTATATAAACAGGGTATTTCAAATAGCACTTAAGATTTTATATTATTGCACATTTATACAAATTTCACAAAGTAAATATTGATTGATTGGTTCGTTAAACGGCACATCAACTCCTTATGGGTCATTTAATGATGAAATTTAATTTTCTTGGGAGCTTTGAAGTAATAAAAATACGATATATGTTATTCTGCTTTCACAGTTGAATCCATGGTAGTTGATACTCAGCTTTTGTGGATATACATGTTTGCGTGGCCATGATTAATAGAGGTAGTGATAAAATTTATTGTTGGTCAGTTTGATATAAAATATATTGCTGGTATTTTTATTATAAATGATTTTTATACTTTCATGTTTTTTTTTTTTTTTGTGGGGAGGTCACTATTCTCTCTTCGTTGATTTAATTAACGACATGCCAACTCCTTTCTTAGGAGCTCTGAAGTAATTAAAATATGATATATGTTATTCTACTTTCACAGTTGAATACATGGTAGATGATACCCAGCTTTTGTGGATATACATGTTTGTGTGGACAAAATTACTAGAGACGGTGATGCGTGTGTTTTATGTTGAAGTTTTGGTGAAGATATATTTTGGAATACAGTTTGATTTCTTTTAGAAATTGGAGTATATTATATGGACTAAAGTCATAAAATAGTTTTTTCATGCTGGTAGCTTGGTTGATTTTGTTTATCGACATATCAACACCTCCATGGGTTATTTAATGGCGAAATCTAAATATGTCGAACAAATGTTTTATGGTTTCAACTAAATATATTTTTGACGCAGCTGGATGCCTTCAACAACAAATGAAATGTATTGTTAGTCATTTGTCTATAAAATGTATTACTGGGAATAATATAATGTCTTGCTAGTCATTTGGCTTCGTCAGTTTTTGTTATAAATATGCTTTGTTGGTAGTTTTACGATAAACATATTTATATTTAAATGTATAGAGGAAGAATAAATCTCGATCTATAAATAGATAGATAGATAGATATTAACAGGTTGAGATAGATAGATAGATAGATAGATAGATAGATAGATAGATAGATAATGACAGTAGGTAGATAGATAATGACTTAATGTAGACAGATAGATAGATAGATAGATAGATAGATAGATAGATAGATAGATAGATAATGAGAGTAGGTAGATAGATAATGACTTAATGTAGATAGATAGATAGATAGATAGATAGATAATGACAGTAGGTAGATAGATAATGACTTAATGTAGATAGATAGATAGATAGATAATGACAGTAGGTAGATAGATGATGACTTAATGTAGATAGATAGATAGATAGATAGATAGATAGATAGATAATGACAGTAGGTAGATAGATAATGACTTAATGTAGATAGATAGATAGATAGATAGATAGATAGATAGATAGATAGATAGATAGATAGATAGATAATGACAGTAGGTAGATAGATAATGACTTAATGTAGATAGATAGATAGATAGATAGATAGATAGATAGATAGATAGATAGATAGATAGATAATGACAGTAGGTAGATAGATAATGACTTAATGTAAATAGATAGATAGACAGATAGATAGATAGATAGATAGATAGATAGATAGATAGATAGATAGATAATGACAGTAGGTAGATAGATAATGACTTAATGTAGATAGATAGATAGATAGATAGATAGATAGATAGATAGATAGATAGATAGATAGATAATGACAGTAGGTAGATAGATAATGGCTTAATGTAGATAGATAGATAGATAGATAGATAATGACAGTAGGTAGATAGATAATGACTTAATGTAGATAGATAGATAGATAGATAGATAGATAGATAGATAGATAGATAGATAGATAGATAATGACAGTAGGTAGATAGATAATGACTTAATGTAGATAGATAGATAGATAGATAGATAGATAGATAGATAATGACAGTAGGTAGATAGATAATGACTTAATGTAGATAGATAGATAGACAGATAGATAGATAGATAGATAGATAGATAGATAGATAGATAGATAGATAGATAGATAGATAGATAATGACAGTATGTAGATAGATAATGACTTAATGTAAATAGATAGATAGACAGATAGATAGATAATGACAGTAGGTAGATAGATAATGACTTAATGTAGATAGATAGATAGATAGATAATGACAGTAGGTAGATAGATAATGACTTAATGTAGATAGATAGATAGATAGATAGATAAATAAATAAATAAATAAACTGAAATCGACGGATTGTTCACTAGACTGACAGGTCTTTGTTCGACAATTTATTTCGAATATTTGTTTTTCAAGACAGGCTGGTGTGTCACAATCTTCCTCCAGCAGTTGAAACCCCCGTCTGTTTTGCACTTTACTAAGCCTAGCGTAAAAATCTTGAGATTATCCTGACATTTGAATGGCCCGTTGTCAGGACGTAGGCGTTGTTGCATCTCCGAAAGTAACAGTTCATTTTTTGACTAGCATTTATTAGGCAAAATAACAAATATATTTCGTCAGACCGAGTTCAAGTTCCGGCTGAAGTAGTTTCTGTTTAATTTTCAGTGATATCTTCTGGAAAGCCAATGAATCCTCGCCTTCTTCATAATTTCGGACAATTTTATGAATCTTTTGACCCACAAGATGCCGACAAGCAAAATATATCTCTTCGATAATTGCCAATAAGGGTAATGGCTGTCGGCTTGGCTGTAGGCTAATTTAAAATTAGAAAACAATTTTATTTGGCAAATATAAAAACTGGGAATAGGGCGAAATAAATTGTAAAGAAAGAGGATCATGTTTGTTTCGCTTGGTTTATTCTGTTTTACGGTATATCAACACCTAAATGGGTTATTTAATGTCGACAAGATTTTTAGGATAGGCTCGTATGAATAGAATATATATATTTTTTTTTTTTTAAGCTTTTCACCCCTGGCTAGGCTGGAAGCCACTAGCACGCAAGGGGTTACAGAATGTTTGGAGGAAGAGCAGATAGGAGTGGTAAAAGAGAGGATGTGGAAAAATATAGTGGATCGATCAAGGCACGGGGTTACAGAAGATTTGGAGCGAGAGCGGATAGGAATGAAAGGTGAAATATTTGAGTCTGTTGCGAAGTATTTATCCAGTTTATACTCGAGGCAATATAGTTCGGGTTTATACTTGAAACTATAGGTTAATATTTGTCCCGTTAATATCACCAAGTATTTGTCGGGTATATAATTGTGTCTATAGGTAAATATTTGACCAGTTTATATTTAAGTCTATCGCCATATATTGTTCGCGTTTATACTTGCGTTAATAGTTTAATCATTATTTCCTCCTGTAAATCATGTCTCAATGTCTCTTTTGGTCTTGTATAATAATTTACTCTTATTTAAAGTCAAAAACAACTAATTTTGGGGACAATATTTAAAATTACCAGGGGTGGCCTCAAACCTTTAATCTGTAGTACATATAAATATATATATATATATATATATATATATATATATATATATATATATATATATATATATATATATATTGTTGATAGACCCTGACGAGGGGGTGGTGTGATTCCTGGAGGGTCCGTCAAGCAAACTCTCGATGACAAATATTTTACCTGCATGTGTCTCTCTTAATCATACACTCTCTCTCTCTCTCTCAATCTATCTCTCTACCTTTCATATCTCTTTCTTTCTCGCTCTCGCCCTCCCTCTATCTCTCTCTTTCTCTCTCACTTTTCTCTCGCTCTCTCTCTCACTATATATATATATATATATGTATATATATATATTCTCACTTTCTCTCTCTCTCTCACTATATATATATATGTGTGTGTGTGTGTGTGTGTGTGTGTGTGTTTGTGATTGTGTGTGGAACGGATATTAATAAGATTAATGTGTAGATATA
Source organism: Acanthosepion esculentum (assembly GCA_964036315.1). Taxonomy (NCBI): domain Eukaryota; kingdom Metazoa; phylum Mollusca; class Cephalopoda; order Sepiida; family Sepiidae; genus Acanthosepion; species Acanthosepion esculentum. Next base: position 5,580,686 of record OZ038519.1, on the reverse strand, counting down.
TATATTTTTTTAAGCTTATCACACCAAGCAAGGCTGGAAGCCACTAGCACGCAAAGGGTTACAGAAGGTTTGGAGGAAGAGCAGATAGGAGTGGTAAAGGAGAGGATGTGGAGAAAGATAGTGGATCGATCAAGGCAAGGGGGTTACAAAAGATTTGGAGCGAGAGCAGATAGGAATGAAAGGTGAAAGGATGTGGAGAAGGGAAGTGAATAGATCAAGGCAACTGGAGATATCGATTGACGTTACACTTAAATCGTTGGAGATTGTATTTGTCAGAGAAACAGGAATAAGGAAGGGAGTTCCACAGGCGAGATGTGCGAGACATGAAGCTATTGGAGTAGAAGAGACGTCTACATCTAACAGT
>OZ038519.1:5552822-5572822 GCA_964036315.1 Acanthosepion esculentum | reverse complement strand
TAGACAGATACTGAAAGGCCGAAACGTTGTAATAAATATGGCGACAAAGATGAGGACAATAGTCTGAATAATGTAAATAGTGTAATATAATTTTACATTTCTACCAGTTCCTGGTCACCTCCATTTTATTAAAACGCTTGTTTTATAGCAATAATTCCGTAAGTACAATGGAAAAAATTTTAATTTTAAAATAACTGTAACAGAGTTTGTTCCTGCGTGTTTTTAAAAATCACGATCACACCAGAATAATGATTTTATGGCAGTTACAATGAGTTTGTCTTTGTAATTTACGTCTGCAGATGATCTTAGAAAAGATGGAAAGTATTTGGGTTAAAATCAACTACGACACTTTCCTTGATGAATTTCATTTTAACATCAAGAAATTGACGAGACAATTTGAAAGAATCAGTATAAAAATAGACGCAGTATGTCTATATTATTCAATGAAACATATTTAAATGAAGATATGCTGTCGATACATATATATATATATATATATATATATATATATATATATATATATATATATATATATATATATAAAAGTGAACATTGAAGTCAACGCTCAGAGGTGACAGACTGTTTCATGTTTATATGTATATGTATTATTTTAGTAGCTATAGTAGGTTGGTGTAAAAAAAAAAACGGCTAACACAATTTACTAATAAGTATTGAAATAGGTATCTGGGAAAGGAATTTAGAAAAGAAGGAATGAACTAAAAACATCCAAGGAGGCAGAAAAAACATCACCCAGTGCCTTAACTTCCACTACAAAGAAAAGAAAACCTAATGGAGTAAATAATAAAAAGCGTAAAGTGCTCAATACACAAAGTAGAGCATATATATATATATATATATATATATATATATATATATATATATATATATATATATATATATAGTTGTATATTTAGGCATCAATCCTTCGTTTATGCATGTTTCATTAAAAACGACAGACAAGGTACTACGGTTAAGCTTTTTATTTAATTTTTCTTGTGTTCGAACAAGAGCTTTCTTTTCTGGACAAAGAGTGTCTAAAAACTGTCCAAATGTTTTACATTGCCGAGCGCTTTCGGCTATACCTTTGGCCATTATCAATGATGATTCGATTTTTCAGCTTAATTGAGTGTGTGTATTATGTGTATGTCTTAGTGTGCTGTAGAGATGTTTTTAATTTCCGAATACGGTTATTACATTTTGGCCTTGTTCGTAGTTAATATTGTTAAGAGTTGGCTTTTTCTTTTTTATTATTAAAGCCTCCATTATTTTTAATCTTTTTTTTACAGGTGGATGCAGTTAATATATTTGTGTTTTCTACTAGTATGTTTCTAATGGAGTCTGGTAAATTTGTGTGTGTGTTTAAATGGGTTCTAATGGAGCTGTGATCGGATAGGTGTAACCTAAGACAAAACATTTTGCGTCCAGCATGAAACAGCCTATCGCCTCTGGGTTCATCGTACACTTTAATATTTATATTTACTTACTCTCTATCTCTGGTATTGAGCATTTTATTCCATAAATCTCTTTCCGAGATAAAACATTTGGACAGATTGTACACACTCTTTGTCCAGAAAGGAAAGTTCTTGTGCGAACACAAGAAAAATTAAATAAAAAGCTTAACCGTAGTACCTTGTCTGTCGTTGTTCATGAAACATGCATATATATATATATATATATATATATATATATATATATATATATATATATATATATATATATGTATGTATGTATATCACAACAGTATCTTTTAATAATATATTTTTGTTTTATTATTGCTGACAAGTGCCCGATTTAGATAATCCCAATGAAACGTTTGCAGTTGATAGAAATGCTACAATTTGTTCGTAACACAGTAGCAACATAATTCAAGAACCAAGACAAGAATACGCGGAACGACATCGACGACGATCTTCTGCAAGATAGCGACTACTGCCTCCTCCACATCACACGTTCTGCAACAACAACCCCTACCTTGACGTCCACTGTCAGACCAGAAACCGATTTACTACTACTAGAAGTAAAATTGCAAACAACATTAGTGCCAGCGTTTCCATCACTGCCATTAGAAAAATTGCTATGTCACAGTGAGTATGCAAAATACATTTGCTGTCGGTGTTAACAAGTTCGAACCACGCTTATACCTCAGTATTGTGAGCGACTGATTCAAGCGACGATGATTATCAAGTGTTTACTGCTTCCGCTGACAGATGCTAGCTTGAAAGACGAGGCAAATAAAAAATATTAATAGCCCAAAGTGACCGTACGGTGTCTTTAAAAACGCGTTGATGATAACAACTTTTAACCCACTGAAAATTTGACTTTTTTTTCTATTTAAAATTTCTGACAAATCCTAATTCTTCAGTTAATGATTGAATAAGCTGATGGCGAGTTCTACGACAATAAAATATCCGTAGAAATTCCCCTATCGCATCGTTAAATATTTGAGCTTAACAACCTTAACCAAACTAGAAAGACCCGTAATAATTTCACGCTTTTCCTATTTCAAATTTCTTATGAATCTAAATTCTTCAGTTAATGATTGAATAAGCTGATGGCGAGTTCTCCGACAATAAAATATCCGTAGAAATTCCCCTATCGCATCGTTAAATATTTGAGCTTAACAACCTTAACAAAACTAGAAAGACCTGTAATAATTTCACGCTTTTCCTATTTCAAATTTCTGCTGAATCTTAATTCTTCAGTTAATGATTGAATAAGCTGATGGCGAGTTCTACGACAATAAAATATCCGTAGAAATTCCCCTATCGTATCGTTAAATATTTGAGCTTCACAGTAACAATCAAAAATATATGTGCTGGTCATTATTTTAAGAAGTGGGTACAAATGAAAATATTTGAAATTGTCTGAAACAGCCGTTAAACACCTACTTCTTTCTGTCTTCTTTTTTCTTTCTTTCCTTTTTTTCTTTCTTCTGTTTTTTTTTACGTGAATCAAATTGTGTCTTTTTCCGTCTTTCAAGACGATATCGTCCATTATTTACGAGCTTATTGTCACGGCGAAACGGTCGTGCGTGCTAAACCTGCGCAAAAAGAAGAAGCAGAAGGAGAAAGAAAGAAAGACAGAAATGTTAATATCCTGAAGATGGTGTTACTGGTAACTCTGAGGCTACTTAGAAAGGTTTTTTAGTATTTCAGAAACTTCGATCTCCTGTAATAATCGACACTTACCTGTTTTCGACAGCCATGAAATAATAATAATAATAATATCTTACCAATTTTTAAGGCCGGAACATATTTTCGTATTCTAAGGATTTTATTGATTTATTGATACATATTCTGCTATTTAACCCATAGTTGGGGAAAGAAGAGGTTTGTTCATGCCTTTCAGAATGGTATGTGTGCGTAAGTTAGTATAACGAATCCGACTGAAATTGAAAATCGTCATGCCGCTTTCCATTTGCGTGCCGTTTATCCCTTACACCACCCGCTCATCCAAGCCTACGGCACCTGGCATTCCTTAATGTTCACCCATCTAGGTACTGACCAGGCTCGACGTTGCTTAACTTCGGTGATCGTGCGCGAACCGGTGAACTAATAATGAAAGAGATTGAAAACCGGAACAGTAATAATCTGCATCGTTTTCTTGTCATCGCCCAGAAAAATAAAGAAATTATATAAAAAAATGACAGTAGTGCCAATCTATCTTAGAGGACTGGTAACAATTCTGGGAGGCCGAGATGTAGAAAGCACAAAATCACTACGGAATGCATTTGATACTGAGGAGAGTTCTTGAGTTTTAAGTGGAGGCGCTAGAATTTTTTCCCCGCCTCTATCCATCCTTCAAATCTACAAATCTACCATCCGTCCTTGCATTGAATATTGTTGCAATATATGGTCTGGTGCCCCCGCTGTTCACCTCGAGGTCCTCGACAATATCCAGAGACGGGTATGACGTGTGATAGGTCCTGATCAGGCATCTCGGCTACAGTGCCTTTCTCACAGACGTGCTGTATCTTCCCTCTGTCTCTTCTACAAATATTTTCATGGCAACTGCTCTGACGAGCTATTTTCACTGGTTCCTCAACTGCATGAGTTTAAACGTGCTACTAGGGTGGCAACTCGGTCCTAACATTTTCACTGTCGAAACAGTGAAATGTAACCGCCTCTTCTACTCCAACAGCTTCTTCACTCGCACTTCCCGACAGTGAAACTCCCTTCCTCTTACTTGCTTCCCTGATAGCTATAATGTTCAAATATTCAAATGTAATGTCAATCGACATCTTCTGATGCCTTGATCCTAATCCCCTTCCTTCCCTGTGTCCTTTTAAACACCCCCCTCTTTTTCTCTCACTCTCTGAAACCCTTTGCGTCCTAGTGTCACTCCTGCTTTGGTTGGGGTGATATGCTTAAAAAAAAAAAGATAATCTTTTGCCACTTCATCGACATTTCAACCCACCAGGTAGTACAAGCGTAACAATGAGTGTAATCATAGTAGTAATACGTTAAGCCCCCATCCTGAACTGTTAAACAAGCAGCCTGATGGTTATCTCAATTATGACAGTCACAAATAATATTTATTTTAGGCTTATTAATAATAATATGCTGTGGTCTATTTTTATTTTTGTTACAGTATTATTCACCGTTTAAAAAGGTCGGGAGCCACTCGAGATAGAGGTTTACAGAGTAAGCGGCACAGTTTATGCGGATATTCGGACAAGATAAAGGTTATCCCTAGACTTGAACAGGTTTAGATTTCAGTGGTTGGGGAAGCATCTTCTTGGGAGTCAGTTCCATATAGCAGTGGTTCGCGTGGAGAAGTTGCTCGTACGGCTCGTAATGAGAAACCAGAGACCGAGTTCGTTACATTCACTAACACCGAAATATCATTGTTAAAGTTATCGATTTATCTCTTCTCCCCTCAGTATGGGTTAAATAGCAGGACAGGCTGGGTCATATAGCCTTCGTTGGTAACCAGTCTACAACAGAAAGCCAACCGTGGAAAATATGCGCTTATCACGTTTGGCACTTGACTGACTGGGTACTCCTATAATTCTTTATTATTATTATTATTATTATTATTAATCACTATTATTATTAACCATGTCACCCCAAGCTCGGTGGGAATGCCACTAATGCGCAGGAGGTTACACGGAGATTAAGTATAGGGGGTATTGAGGAAAAGATAAGAGATGAACCTGATTTAAGAAGAAAAAAGATGGCGATTGATGTTGCTTTTAAATTCCTGAAGATCGTAGTTTTCAGGGAAGAAACTAAACAGAAGTGAGTTCCAAAGGTGGAAATTATTGGAACAGAAGTGGCAGTTACATTTAACTATTTCAAAAGTAAAAGGTGGGACCTAAATGCTAATGTATTAGAACGCTTAAATTCGTGTAGTTTGGAAACCAGGGGAAAAGCTCGTCAAAGCAGTTGCTATGACATTTTTTGTAGAAAAGACAAAAGGAAGCCACGTCACTTTGATAAGTATATTTTATTTTGATCAAAGGAGGTTCCCGGGGATCACAAACCTCCTACTGGTTTTCCCCTTTGATTTAAATTAAATTTAAATTTGAATAAAGGAATGACTACTATCCACAATATAGAAGGAGAAATCCAGCAGATGGAGGTCACATCGGCACGATCAAAATGAGACAATATGGACGTCAAGTGGAGCAAGAAATCACCAATCAGTGGACAGTGCCTTAAAATACATATTTGTTGCGACAATTCAACTGTCATATCAATATTAAAATCTGCTCACCAATCCAATCAAGTATTGCATAAAATACATATCAAAAGAATCAGATCAAGCTGTTTTTGTACCCCCACTTAAAAAAATCTTTTCTCCTTTGATTTATATTTAAATTTAAATTTGAAAAATTCATGACTCCTATCCAAAATATAAGAGAAAGCCAGAAGATGGAGGTCACATCGACAAGATCATGGAGTAATATTGAAATGCATCAATTTTTCTCCACAAATTATAACAATGATTGGAAATCAGTCATCATTTTCTTATAAAAAAAAATGTGTGACACGCAGCAAGGCGTGGGTAATCAGCTAGTATATATACATACACAGATACCCCTCTCTTTGTATTTGTATTGCTCTCTTTCTCTCTATCTCTCTGTTAATATTAATGTCTTTAACTAACCGGCTTTGTTCTTATCCTGTTTCCAGTCTGATTCTGCTGTGCGCTCTATTCAACAGAATTCAGATCATGCGTTTCGTTAGATGGCTTATCAGACTGGTTGTCTAATGGAGTTCACATTCTGGCTTCTTAGGCAGTGCTATGAAAATAGAACTACTTAGGCCTTCCGGTATATCACCACTGTTGTATATTTGACTTATTATTTCTGTGACCTTATCAATGAGGAAATCATCTAAGGCTGCCAACATGTCTGTTACAATTCCATCTGGTAGCAGTGAAAATATAATTATTTGTCCCGAGAAATCGTGGTATAATGATAATATGTGTCAGAAGTTCGACCTGGACTGAGGGATATCTGTCTGTATTTCTGAGAAGAGGTATTGTAATTATTTACATTGTTTACATTGTTCGGACTGTTGTCCTCACCTTTATTGCCATATTCACGACGTTTCAACCGTTGTACACTCCGGCCTTCTGCAAGATCTGTTTATATTTCTGAGATTAGGTATTGTAACTATTTACACTAATTACATTGTTCGGAGTGTTGTCCTTATCGTTGTTGTCATATTCCTGACTTTTCGGCCGTTGCACGCTCCGGCCTTCTCCAGAAACTGTCTATATATGAGGTATTGAAATTATTTACACTATTTACATTTTTTTGACTGTTTTCCTCATCTTTGTTACCATATTCACGATGTTTTGGTCGTTGTACGCTCCGACCTTATTCAGGATGTCTTTATTTCTGAGATGAACTATTGTAATTATTTACACTATTTACATTATTTGAACTGCTGTCCTCATATTTGTTGCCATATTCACGACGTTTTGGCCGTTGTACGCTCCGGCCTTCTTCTGGTTGTCTGTGCCTTCTTCACATTCGTTTGCACCTGTTTTCTCAGGTAGTGCTAGGAAAACTGATCTACTTAGGATCCTCCAGAGTATCACCACCATTAAGGAACTCAAAATAATCTGACATTTTCTTCTGTGAAAAATGAGTCTCTTCAGATCCAACCTCGATATCCTCAGCCACTACATGGTCGGGTAGGAGCTATCAGAGGGGATATGGAGAGCTCTGGTTGCTGATGCCCTCTCTTCGTCTCTTCTATTTGTCGTCTGGTGTTTTTGAAAGATATTTTTTCTTGGATTGTTCTTCAGTCGGTTCTTTCGGAAGCTTCGGCCTCCCAGTTGACTGGATAGTTTTCTGTCTTGAAGAAGGTGCTTTGTGCTGATCTTTGAATTCACGGCGTGGGATCACCGTATGCCCAGTACCAAACTGTCTTTCTTGTCATAAATCAATTACCTGTATCGGACTTACTATCTCCCCTTTGAGTAGACCACTCACATGTCACTTATAAGAGCAGAACACCATGAATAAAACATCTGTCAATCCACAATCTACAAGAAATGTTAAAAAAAATACTGGTCGAAAACACTACAGTTCTATATAAATAAAATTACTCAAATGAAGCTCTATAGTCTGTCTCTATTTCTGAGATGAGGTATTATGTACAGTATTTACATTAGTCGGACTATTGTCCTCATCTTTGTCGCTATATTTGTCACAACGCTCCGGCCTTCTTCAGGTGGTTGGAATTTCGAACCGAACCCTTTATTTCGATCACTGGGGTAGACTGTTCTAGTTCCACGAGCCACAAAAATCTCCTGAGTCGGCCAAGCATAGAAATTAATACAATATGGGAACCAGTAATAAGGAGTGCCAGAGAAAAGCAATGATAACAAAAAGTTGCAATATGAGATCTGGTAAAAACATGCAATGATAACAGCAAAATTGCAATATGAGTACTGGTAAAAATTGAGGACACATGGCACAGGGGATAAAGGCGTTGGTTAGATCCAGTGACAGACCCAAAGAGTGTGAGTTCAATACCCGGTTCAGGCAGTGGAGAACTTTCAGAGGGAAAATTAGCAGGAGATAACTGATAACTGACATCCATCAAACATGGCTCGTGGAACTAGAACAGTCTACCCCAGTGATCGAAATAAAGGGTTCGGTTCGAAATTCCAACTACCTGAAGAGGGCCGGAGCGTACAACGGCCGAAACGTAAATATGGCGACAAAGATGAGGACAATAGTCCGACTAATGTAAATACTGAAGCTCTATACATCAAAGATCTCACAACCACTATCAATCTCACCTTCTTTAACAATGTCAGCGGCGTGCTGGAAGTCTTTTAAAAATAGAAAGTCTCCCATTCGAATTCTATATATGCCCAACACGCGAGGGCTCGGAATTAATGCTCCTACTATGAATCAACACCACATATAATACATGTCAGAGTCAAAATATGGAAAGAAACTAACAACACCATAACAACCACAACCCCTTGAAAATGGCTGAGGAAGTGACCGGAAGTGCTTGAGACAATGGACTATATGGACAGTTTTTACTCCCTCAATTTCACCAAACGGAAAAATGTGAGAATGCTTAGAAACTAAATAAAACATTAATAAAATTGTCCTTGTCTGTCATATTTAACGAAAGAAGTTTTAAAGAAAGATTGCTCCCCAAATATATATTAATCATTTATATATATATATATATATATATATATATATATATATATATGTGTGTGTGTGTGTGTGTGTGTGTGTGTGTGTGTGTGTGTGTGTGTGTGTGTGTATACCAGATGTGAAAGCAAAATTGTCCAAATTATGTAACAGCAAAATTGTCCACCTGTTAGAATAAGCTCTGAACTGATGTATCTTAGAAATGATTAAAGATATCTTACTGGAATTCTTCGACGTTTTTATAACACTACTGGACTCTACTTTGAGCAATTATTATTATTATTATTATTATTATTATTATTATTATTATTTCCTTTGATTTCCGTTGTCTACACATTTCCTTCCGAGTCCCAACTAGAGACCTAAGGACAGAAATACCATCATAACTTTATCCATTGAGCATTGAACACACATTTCACAGAGATAAATCTGGTAAGTTGATCAATTGCTTTGTCTTAATTGTTATTGTAATAACTTTATAGTGACTTTCTTGCCACCCTGCCTATATATATATATATATATATATATATATATATATATATATATATATATATATATATATATATATATATATATATAGTAACAATTTGTGACTGTTAGGGATAATTCCAAGCAAGACAAATCTTTAAAGATCCATTTCGGTTATAATTTTATTTCGTGAATATTTTTGTATTCATGAAACTTCTTAATAAATGAAGAAAACATGGAAAAAACTTGTAAAAATGTAGAAAAAATTCTAAAAAATCTTTCGGTCTGAAGAGATGAATATTTAAATATTTATGAAATAAATCATAATCGAGATTGATTTTAACGGATTTTCTTGATATATATATATATATATATATATATATATATATATATATATATATATATATAAATATATATTTTGTCATCCACATTGTATATATATATATATATACATACATATATATATATATATATATATATATATATATATATATATATATTTAAATACATACATACGTATATATATATATTTAAATACATACATACATATATATATATATATATATATATATATATATATATATATATATATATATATATATATATATATATATATATATATATAACCTATCAGGCCAGAACCTACCTACGAAGTTTTTATTTAACGGATCTTCAGGGTATTACTGGCCTGTAGATCCGTTCGGTGAAACCTTGGTAGGTAGGTTCTGGCTCACTAGGTTTTTTTTTAATTTTGCTCTACTTAGTGTATTGAGCACTTTTATGTTTTTACTTAATTTACTCATTCGGTTTTTTTTTGTTTTGATTAGTCAATGCGGTGCTGATTGATTATTTTCGACCGACCCGGATGTTTTTAGTCTTTTCTTTTTAATTTCTTCCCTGATATCGGTTTGTTCAAATATATTTTTATTTGCCAATTGTATTATCTGGATTTTTCACACACACACACACACACACACACACACACACACACACACACACACACACACGCACACGCACACACACACACACATATATATATATATATATATATATATATATATATATATATATATATATATATAATGATTTCAAATCGATTTCGTGCAAACTTGATATCATCCTCAATTATGTTCATCACCGTGGTTGTGGCGTTTTAGTCCTGCTACGGTCTTACATTGTCTTGCACAGATGCGGCAATGCCGCTCGTCTTTTGTAGTAATGATTGACTTTTCTGCATGTGAAGTCTTTGATGATTATTGAGGCCTGTCCTACTTGGGCAAACGCGATTACATTCATTAGTCGTTAGATAAAATTCTCTAGCATCATTTGGCATACTAAAAGACACATGCAAAAATCCCTCGAATTTTTCAAGCGCCACGTACAAGATTGTGCATTTCTTTCCTTTAGAATAAACAATGCAGGGCGAGGTGTTCCCAGTCACGTGTGTCCGGTAAGTGACCCAGGTTTCATATGCATTCAACGAGGAAGAACAACAACTGGCCTTCTTGATTCGGAGGGAGATTTCAAGAGTATTAGCCATATTTTCAGGACTGCGAGTAGGCGGACATTTCCACTTTCTATGGGCCAATATCTGCACTGGAATATCTGCAACTGTCGCGGGCAGATAACTGTATTGATATTGGTATGAACGCCACCCAGATTCGATTACAGACATTAGGACCTATAACAAGTGTCATTGGACTTTACAATACAAATCACTCAGACACAAACATAAAAACAGAATGTGCTTTCTTATTGATATGGCAGTTTCTGTCGTCCGTAATGTATATTTGAAGATATTCGAAAAACAATCAAATTACAAGGATCTTGGTGTGGAAATCTCAAGAATGCGTCACACGAGAACATCAACAATTCCAGATGTAGTTGAAGCCCTCGGTTTGATTGGAAAAAGTTCCGATAGTCTCATTGAAGGGATTTCTGGTAGCCATAAAGAAATGCAAAAAATTGTATTCACAATCACACCCACATCTTATGAAGGGCTTTGTCTGTGTAAAAGGTGTGTGATCAAATGTTTTCAGTGGAAAATGTCATTAAACCATTTTTGACTTTAAGTCTTTGGTTAGGTGGATACATCAGCAAATCAAAGCGAATAATAATAATAATAATTTATAATGATAATTGATTGGAAAAGGTACTGAGAGACCTATCGAAGGGATACCTGGTAGCTCATGCCTTAAAGAAATACAAAAATTATACTCACAGTTACAGCTCAAACACTTCGAAGAATTTTATGTAAAATAAGTGCGATCTTAATTTATTTTTGTTTTTATCATCTCATGAAGCCATTTCTGAACTTAGATCTCTGGTCGAGACCTCGAAGGAAATGTGTATACCACAGAAATCCAAGAAAATAATAATAATAATAATAATAATGATAATAATAATAATAATGATATTGCATGAGAAACTGTAGAAAAGGAGAAGGGAGTTAAGAAGTGATGTGGCCCCGAAGTAGGGGCCCACGGAAGGAAAACACGGAACACGGGTTAGAGGTAAGAAAGATATATTAAACAGAAAAGTTACAAAGAATAGTGTAAGAGTAAGCAGAGCTTACTATCCAGTGGTGTCCGATATTGGTATCGTACGAGTCTGCGAATTACTATATTTAACAACCCCCCCACACACGGGTCGAATGTGGCACAAGGCCGGTTAAAAGTGGGCTTACCGAGCCCGTAGGCTCGGCCAAAAATATGCCCTTTTACAACCCGTATACACGAGTTTAGGGACTTTCTACCTCTCCGGGCGAATCTTTGTCCTGCGACAATGCCTCGTCCGAGTTCCTCCCTGCCAGAGAGTTCGACAGCAGAACATGCGGCTGCGCATTACTGTATTTACTGTCCCCCCCACCCACGAAAGATAGATGTGGCACAAGGCCGGGTTTAAAGTGGGGTATTCCTGGGGCCCGTAGGCTCGGCCAAAAAAATGCACGTAGAAACTGTAAAAACAGAATCGGGTCGGTCAACCTCCCCGAACGAGACTCTGCCCTTCGGCGGAGCCTCGTCCGGGTTCCTCACCGCCCAGAGGCAGAGAGTTCTACCGTTAACTTGTCAACACGCGGCTGCGTATTGCTGGTATATTTAACAACCCCAGCACACGGGGCGAGTGTGGCACAAGGCCGGTTTAACGTGGGCTTACCGATACCGTAGGCTCGGCCAAAAATATGCCCATTTTTTTAACTTGTATACAAGAGTTTAGGGACTGTCTACCTCCCCGGACGAAACTCTGCCATGCAGCAAAGCCTCGTCCGAGTTCCTCTCTGCCAAAGAGAGAGTTCGACAGCAGAACACGCGGCTGCGCATTTCTGGTGCTACTCTCATGATTCACATAATAATATAGTACTGGGAGAGTCCATGATGTAGGGAAGTATCGGTCTCACAACAAGAAGTTAAAAGAAAAGTCGTTTCGTAACATTGTTTGTAATTCAGTTCCACGTATTACTTGTGGGAAGCATGAACATTTTTAAAAATCACAATATGGATTAAAAATGTCAATATGTATTATTTCTTAATTGATTTATGAATATACTTATTTTCTATAATATTTATAATGTAAAATACAATAATATATTATAATTATATATATATATATATATATATATATATATATATATATATATATATATATATATGAAGAAAAACAGCTTTGGTCGACTTGGAGCTAAAGATGTACAACATTGATATAGCTGCACTGAAAAGTAACCATCAGTCGACTACGTGAAACGAGAAAGCGAAATAAGACATCTAAGAGTGTTCCTGCTTCATTTGGATACAATACTTTCTCCTGTACTGTTTGTGGTCTTTTCTGCCATTCTCAAGCTGGTCTCAAAAGTCATACCCGTCATAGGCATTCTGATAATTAGTTCGTGGTTGTCGGAACCTCATACGCCGAACTCGACGAGAGAATCCATCATATATATATATATATATATATATATATATAAAGACCTTATGCAACTGGAATTTATTAAAAACAGGGATCATAACATTCATATAGAAGTTCGTGAGTTAATGTATCTTAATAAATTTGTTTGCGAACATGTATCGCCATTTATATCATTAACTTCACTATCTGCTATTTGTATGAATGATTCGTGTAATATATATATATATATATATATATATATATATATATATATATATATATATATATATATATAGTTGATTGTCCTATTCGACGTTTGATGGTCAATACAGCTCAGTGCCTGGGAACCAATAGCCTAGGCACTAGCGCATATGATTTCATTATAGTGGTGAAGGTTTTGTGCAGAACGAACCATACATAATCACTCCAACCAAGGCAACAAAGCCACTAGGACGCAAGAGAATACCGAGTATGAGAGAATATGAGAAAAATAAAGGCATTATTAAGTAGAGAGAATGATAAAAGAACTAGAATTAAAAAGAGAGAAGATAACGATTGGCATTGTATTTAAATTTTTGAAGATCGAAGTTGATTGAAAAGCAAGAATCCAGAGAGAGTTCCAGAAGTCGGAAGTGAAATAAAAGAAACTGCAAGCATAGAACCTGCGGGTGTATCTAACAATTTATTTGTAAAATAATCAGACCTACGCTTAAATTATAAAGTTTGGTGCCGACAATGACAGCAATATTTATTTTATTATAATACAAAAATGTGGTACAAGGCCAAAGGTGGGGATAGGGGAAGGCTGGTGTTCAATCTGTCTTATCTTAAACTTAGCTAGCCACAATTACTGACCCTAACATGCCACAATATTCCTTACACCAAAACAATACATTCTTATTTATCATTCTTGCTACAGCCACCATAATACCTCCAAGTCTGTATGAAGACCTATCTAGTTCCCAAAGAGGAAAGCAATATTTATTTTTATATAATACATAAATCGTGGCACAAGGCCAAAAGGGGAGATAGGGGAAGGCTGGTCTTCAATCTGTCTTATCTTAAACTTAGCTAGCCACAATTACTGACCCTAACATACCACAGTATTCCTTATACCAAAACAACGCATTCTTATTTATCATTCTTACTACAGCCATCATAATACCTCCAAGTCTGTATGAAGACCTAACTAGTTCCCAAAGAGGAAAGCAATATTTATTTTGATATAATACATAAATCGTGGCACAAGGCCAAAGGGGGATATAGGGGAATGCTGGTCTTCAATCTGTCTTATCTTAAACTTAGCTAGTCGCAATTAATGACCCAAACATACCACAATATTCCTTACACTAAAACAACCCATTCTTACTACAGTCACCATAATACCTCGGGGTCTCTATGTAGACCTAATAATGAAAGCTCATCAGAATAATTAACTTGAAAATATTTATAAAAAAGTCACAGACAGAGAAAATTCTCAAAATAATGGTTCTACGCAGAGAGAAACAGGATCGCATATTTGCACCACTTATTTGCATTCAAAACCAGGATAGACATATACGCATGCGCCTTCAATGTCCCAATTTAGTACAGAAGTGTCAAGATGATCGGATTGAAAAGAGAATCTAGTGAGAAGTTTGGCTTCAATGATGAAGAGGGATGGATATCAACCAGAGGCAGGAGCAGAAAATGACAGGTACAAAGATATTATGGGATTTCTTGTCCAGATAGCTCCGGTTATTGAAGGAGGAGAACCGAACCTTGTTGTTATCCACGTGGACGTTAGCAAGTTTCAAGTTGTTGACTTTGCTATTTCACACGATACAAGAGTGGACTCCAAAGAAACAGAAACGATTTAAAAATACCAGGATCTCGCTCGGGAGCCGAAAAAGCTATGAAACATGAGTGTAGAACGAATTCCTGCAGTATTAGGTGAACTTAAAACACCGTCCAGAAAACTGAAAAGGTGCCTAGCCTGAATAGAAATTGATTGAATAATTGAATTTTTTATACAGCTAGTCACCCCTTTGCGGGTTATTTAAAACCAGAAAATATTTTTAGACAGTAAGAATTTTTTAAAGATAATAATGGTTTAGCGATTCAAGTCTTACTAATTAACCCATATCTGGAGGGAGAAGGGGAGATTCATACCTAATCAAAATTTGATAAACAAACAAGAAATTATAATACGGATATAAAGTGGGGGATCAATTCTATATTATAATCAATATATAAACTGACCTTTCAATTTTTGGCCACATTAGTTTCTATACATTTATATTCCAGAGGATGTAAATAAAGCTAAAAGACATGCTTTTGTAGCTAATCAGGATTTCATTGATTGATCCGTTTTCGACGGTTTATCAACCCTATGAGGTTATTTAAAGCCAGAGAATATTTTTAGATTGTAAGATTTTTTTTTATTGGAGTTAATAATAATAATAATTGTTGTTTATGATGACGGTAGTCTCTGAGTATAGAATCCAGAGGTTGGCAGTGAATATGTCGAAGACGGTAGGGAACCGTAGTTCAGGTTAGCAGTGGATATCTCGATAAAGTAGCAGAGCGTAGTTCAGTAGTTTTTCCTTCTGTTCATTCGCTTGACAGGTTGGCATTGGACATTCGGAGAGAGTAAACAAAATGGCTGCCTTTATAGAAGACGGACTGAATATTTCACGTCTCCTTATTGGTTAATTGGGGAACTATAAAGTGAGTCAAGTCATTTGGGTTTGCTCACTAGTACAAAGGTACACAAAATAATCCAACAGTAATAATATCTAGTTGAAGGGTCTCCTCAATACTGTGTGTTTTTTTAGTGACGATATAGGTATAGATTTCGGATTAGATAAATGTTAAAAAGTAACATTCACGAATCGGAGAATTACAATAAAACAGTCAATAGATTCAGATTTTGTCGCAAAGATTAGGGAACTGGGGAAAAAATGAAGCTTATTAATACCTAGGAATCAGTGAAGAAGATGGAATACAGCATGCCGAGGATGAAGGAGAAGGTAAGAAAGGAGTACTACAGGCGTCTAGTACTGAATCCCGAGCTGAATTCATAAAACAGAATATCAGCCATAAACACCTTGGCTGTCCCTGTATTGCAATACAGTTTCAGCATTCTTAACTGGAACAAATCTGACAATAAGCGAATGGACTCCAAAACGAGAAAGCTTCTCATTTGCTACCACATTCATCATCCCAAGGCTGATGTTGATCATCTGTATGTGGCCAGATCCGAAGTAGGAGGAGGATTAGTTCAACTAGAACTGTCTTACAAAGCTTCAACGATTGACCTTCAAAGATAACTAGAAACTGCCGAAGACAAGATGGTGATCTGTGTCAAAGAACATGAAAGTGGTAAGCGACTTTATTCTGTAATAAAGGAAGCCAACAAGTTCAAAATGGAGTTCCAAATGGCTGTAGAAATACAAGTAAAGCAAAGCACCGACTGAATCTGCAAAATACTTAAAAAAAGAAAGCAAATGTGACCGACCAGATACAGAAACCATATACTCTGACCGTTCTTGCATTATTCGCATTATTTGAACTGATATCTTCATCGGCATATTCACAATATATCGACCGTTGTACGATCCGGCGTTCTTCAGGTGATAAGAATTCCGAACCGAAACCTTTATTTCTCCACCGGGGCAAATTGTTCTAGTTCCACTGGGTCATGTGCCCTCGGTTCGAAATCCCAGTCACCTGAAGAAGGCCGGATCGTACAACTGCCGAAACGTTGTGAATATGTCAAAATGAGGATATCAGTCCAAATAATGTAAATAATACAAGTAATCATAATACCTCATCTCAGAGATATAGACAGACTATGCCCGTATCAAACAAGCTGATGAAAAACCGGTACAACCCCCGTACAATCAGTGGCTAATGTAGAGCAGGCTTAAAAGCTGAAACCGAAGGTTTTATCCTTGCTGCACAGGACCAATGCTTGTTAACTAGAAATTATCAAGAAATCACTGGACGGCCGTTTTGTCCTGTATTTGGGACGCATCAACAATGCGCATCTACTTATGTTATCAAGCAAACGTCATACCAACTGTTCTAATGGGCCTCGGTGACGAAGAGGTAGGAAACAGTTGGTATGACGTTTGCTTGATAACCTAACTGTCAGGGTTTTAATTCTCGGTAGTGGATGCGCACTGCGTATATATATATACATGATAAAAATTGTTAGGAGGATTTGATAATTATAATTAAGTAATTCATTGAGTCGGAAAGAAACCTCAGCAGAATGCAGAAAACACTGGACGGCCGTTTCGTCCTATATGTGGGATTCATCAGCAGTACGCATCCACTACCGAGAATTGAAACCCGGACAGTTACGATAAGAGGAAACCGTCATACCAACTGTTCCAACGGGTCTCGGTGACGAAGAGGTAACGAATCAGACTCAATATAGCGACGCTTATAATTATCTCAAATCATTTTAATAATTTCTATCATTTGTATATCATTGCTTGAACCAGCTTGTAATGCTCTAGATGGAGCGGCTTGGTGATAGTAGTCGTGGCTCGTGGGGCACAGTCCTATGGGTAAGGGGAAACTCGGATGAGTTCCATCACAGAATATGTGATCGAGCGGCGCTATATCGAATCCAACTGTTTACCTCTTCGTCACAGAGGCCCGTTGATGCATTTGGTATGACGTTTGCCTAATAACGTGACTGTTCGGGTTTCAATTCTCGGTAGTGGAGGCGCACTGCTGATGAGTCCCAAATATGGAATAAAACGGCCGTCCAGTGCTTCCTGCATTCTATTGAGGTTTCTTCTAGACTCGATGAATTACTTATAATTATCTCACATCCTCCTAGTTTCTATCACTTATGCCTATATATATATATATATATATATATATATATATATATATATATATATAGTGGAAAGTGCTCAATATCCGTAACAGAGCTAATATACGCGGTTGCATGGATAATAGTTTGTAAACTAGGGTTTCACGTTTTCGAGAGCTTTGGAAAAGTTTGTCTAAAGAGAGCGAAAGCGTGAAACCCGGAGTTACAAACTACTATCCATATGTACACACACACACACACACGCGCGCGCATATATATATATATATATATACACACACACACATACACACACACACATACATATATATATATATATACACACATATATATATATATATATATATATACATACACACACACACACATATATATATGTGTGTGTGTGTGTGTGTGCAGACAGGGTGCGATGGGTAAATTGTCGCCATGCGCGTTGTTTGTTTTTGTAGGGTCAGTTGGGCACCGTCTGTGGGGAAAAGAGCACCATGGCGCTAAAATTTGGAAACAGCATGCCCTACTGCTGTACTGCTTGACATTCACGTCGGATGCTCCAATACGAAAATTGCATAGTGTGTAGGTTTCAATCAGACACTGCAGAGAAATCGAAAAGAGTTGGATGAGTCTAATGGTGATTACGAAGGTTTTTGGAGTGATGACCAGTGATGGCGTTGTTATGCTTTCATTCATCTTCCCACAGGTCCTCAAACTCAACACGGAGGTCTACACCATCTACCTTCAGCTGGTAGTGCTGTCCTGGGTAAAGGCGATTGCCGCTACAAGACCCTATATCTGGGAAATAACTCTAACCTATTCCACACAGGTAGGAGAACCGAGTCAGGGTTATCAAACAATTTCTGCGACTGCATCTCCCCTTACATCTGGCCAACTAACTCCACAGACTGCAACCCCTTGTTTATTATATATGCGGCCCAGTTGAACGAGAGATCAACAAAACACCTTGTAACACCAAAGATGAACTGAAGGCAAGGATTATCGCAGCATTCACCAACATAAACAAGGAAACCGTCCAAAAGAGTTGCAGGAGATTCCGAAGTCGTTTGAAGGCCGTGGTTGAAGCCAATGGCGATTTTATTAAATAAATCTACTTTTTAGTATTTCTAGATATTTTTGAGTAATTTTGGTAAGTATATCTCTTAAAATCGAATGTCAGTGTTTTTCATTTTTGAGCAAAATTAATTTGAAGTAATAATAATAATAATAATAATAATAATAATAATAATAATAATAATAATAATAATAACACACACTATGAAATAAAAAAAGTCAACCTTGAACCACCAAAAAGTACATACATATAAAACGATAAATATAAACAACCAATTGCTGATAGCCACTGGCGAGTGGGCAGAGTGTTTGCAGTAGGTAACGTCTAGGAAACTCTGGAGTCGGAATTCTGAATGTAGCACATCAATCAGCTAAGTGACAAACTTTATATTTGTATTAATGCTATTATATATATCGGTGAAAGTATATGTTTAAAAGCAGTAATTCAGGCTTTGCTAAACCGGAAGTACTCTGTGGCTCAATAGTTATAGCACGTCAGACTTAAACAGAAAATATATTAAAATATCTGTTGGATTTAATCCATTTCATATTATATATATGTGTGCACGCGTGTCTGTGTGTGTGTGTGTGTGTGTGTGTGTGTGTGTGTGTGTGTAACCTGAACAAAATAAACATGAAATCTCCACAAATATTCTTAAATGCCTATAATTTATAACAGAAGCCATTGGTTTATACCAACGGCTTCCCATACTTAATACTTCTCGTTTTCACTCTCGCGTGACGTCATGAGCTGCGGTGCGATTTTCGCTTCCAGTGTCTCGTATGCACGTTTTTGTCGTTGCTTGGAAATCTTCCATGTAAACAAAAACAGACTATCAAGATTGTTTTGTCCGTGTATTGTTTAATATATTGTAATGTAATTGTCATCTTTGATAATGGCTTATATAAGCCGAAAGCTTAGATAGGATTTAAAAAAATATGTATCAATATTGTGATTTTCTTTCTTGTTTTAATGATAATGCTATTAAGCTTATAAGATACGAAAAGAATTTACATAAAATAGACAAAACTTGTCTAAATTATTTAATGAAACCTGCATCAATATATATATATATATATATATATATATATATATATATATATATATATATATAT
>OZ038519.1:5545322-5550322 GCA_964036315.1 Acanthosepion esculentum | reverse complement strand
AGCTCTTTACTAAGCGTAGCTTATTTTTTGTACATGGCCGAATGTGTGGTGCACCCAGTGAGCATCGAAATCACTAACCAGTCTTAATTGATCAAGCGAAATACACTTGCGAACTATTACACCACGGCGGAACGGCCAAGTTTCAACAATTGGTTATGTCATATCAACAGATAGATAGATAGATAGATAGAAAGATAGATAGATAGAGAAAGGGATCGATCGACAGATAGATAGATCTTAAGACATAGATAGATAGATAGATAGATAGATAGATAGATAGATAGATAGATAGATAGATAGACAGAATCAACAATGCATGTTGACTGTCATTTTCTCGTCTCGAGATCTGAACATCAATTAAAACGTGACACCGACAGTTACCATGCCGTCTTTATGCCTGTTGTCTTTGTCTTGAATCTCCGATATTGAACACATTTACGCTGTAAGTATAGAACATTTTTAAAGAGTATCCATATATATATATATATATATATATATATATATATATATATATATATATGAGAAGTAAAAGAAGAAAACAAACAAAGAAGATGGAATAATGTCCATGAAATTGATAGCAACGTATTGTTAAATATTTTGAAACGAGAAAGTAATTAAAGTATCATTTGTTAAAAAATTAATTAGCTATATAAAAAATAACAATATATATATATATATATATATATATATATATATATATATATATATATAGGTGTGCTATTATGATTCTAGTAACTGCAGCCACTACTGTTGCTGAGCTCTGCAAGAAAGAACCATTTCTACTGGAGCCCAAACCACGGAACGCTAATTCGAACTTCTACGACTACTACCACGGCTGCCGTCATCTGGCTACGACGACGACTGCTACATTACTGTTGTTAATACGGCAATAGTGTAGCCATTGGAAGGCCCAACCTCGAAGCAAAAGCGATAGTGGGGAGGCGGGTGACCATATCGAGTCAGTTACAGTGATTACCACCACAACTACTTCAGCTATTAAAAATAATAAGATTTATTACTACTACTACGTATGGCAAAAACACGGTTATTAACACTACAACATCACAGTGCACGCTACAAGTGTATTTCCAATCACGGCGAGGCCATCTGGTGTCACCATTACTACCCATACTAACACGGCTTCATTGTTTTGTAACGGTTACCATGAGAAATTTCAAAGCAGCTAAGCCCTTAAAGGGTAGATGTCTTTGAGGAGAAAAAAAAACGAAAAGAAAAAAAATATATTGAGGAGTTTACCTCACTTTCTTGGAGATTGTTTAAACGAAAAAGAGAAAAAAAAATTGTTTAATAATAATAATAATAATAATAAATTTATAATAATAATAATAATAATAATAATAATTGTTGTTGTTGTTGTTGCCACCGGTGCTACCAGGGCCACCTGCTGGGGGAAAAAAAAAGCATTCCCTTACCACCTACTGGAATATATGGATCTATCGTTTGTCGGACAACGCTATCAATTTTGGGCCTGTTGTTCAATTTTCATCACCGCATGTCCAGCAGCGTCAAATAGACGATTCCAATATTCTAGTCAATATTGGTCAGTTTAAAAAATAATGCCGTAAAACAGTTGTCTAATTTGACCAAATCACCTACAAAGGAATATATACAAACACACACGCATATATATATATATATATATATCTCCATATTTCTCTCAAAGTATCTATCTTTATATATATGTATACATATATACTTATATATATATGCATATGTATCTACATAAAAAAATACAACATATAGTTTCAAATATGATTTAGTCTAATTATACATTTTATATATATATATATATTTATTTATTTACACGCACTCTCATATAGATATTTACACGCACATTTATATATATATATACATATATGTACATACATATATATATATATATAGAAAGTGTTTTTATTTATATATGTATATGCGTATATCTATACCTCATCGCATAAAGAAAGGGTTGTACTTTCTTTAGTTTATAACGTCCAGAAATATATATATATATATACATATATATATATATATATGTATGTATATGTATATTTATTTATATATAAAAAAAAATAAACAGAGGAAAAAACGAATAATTTTAAAAAAGCAAAGATAAAAGAAAAAAAAAAACGAAAAAGAAGAAAATATTTATATATATATATATAATATTATATTATATATGCACACAAACACATACATATACAACCAATTTAAAATTCATACTAAATTACTGATACGGTTTTATCAATAATTTTTTACGCAAATTCTACAAATAAATAAGTCAAAAAAGAGAAAAGAATGCATTTATTTTTAATTTGATTCATACATATAAATATATATATATATATATATATTTATATGTATATATATATATACATATATATGCGTGTCGCTGCTGGATAGATCTACATTTTGGAAAAACAATATATATGCATATATGATATTTATCGTTCTATTCTACACATAATTCAAGCTATATGTTTGCATATTTCCATACACAAACAAAAACAAGAGATTTAATAAATTTAATATATAATACATGCCTACATATATATATATATATATATACATATCTTGATGTTTACCAAAAACGTGAGCCAACAACACGGTACGGCTGGTCAAACTTTTAAAAAAAATACCAAGCTTACATTCGGCTGGAGAGAAGTGAAAATATCCCTTAAAAGGTTAAAAGATCTTTTATTTATTTTTGTTGTTGTTTTGTTTTCTTTTTTCTCTTTTTTTTCTTCTTCTTCTTCTTGTCTCTTTCTTTCCAAACTATCTAACTCTCTCTCTCTCTCTTTTTATCTGTTTCTTTTACTTTCTTTTCTTTTTTCAGCTGAAAAAAAAAAACAAAAAAACTTTTTTTCTTCATTTTAATGTTTGAACGCCGAATAATCTCGTGGCGTTTCTTTGTTAGACACGAACAACAACATTTTGACTACTACTATGTGAACTACTACAATATACCACTTCTACTTCTCTGCTACTATGACTACCGTTAAAACTACTACCACTATTACTACTACTACTACTAATAATAATAATAATGTTACTACTATTAATAATAATAATGTCCCCCACAATATATTATTATTACTACTACTACTACTACTAATAGTAATAATAATAATAATAATAATAATAATAGTAACATCTCTCTCAAATTAATATACTTAAAAACTTTCGAAGAAAAATCTTTCACTTCAGGTCTCATGTCTTTTTGGTATGAAGTCATTTTAACAACAATTCAGGAAAACTATAAAAAAAATGGTATTAGTAATGGGTTTAGTAGTATTAATAATAGTAGTATTAACAGTAGTTGTAGTAGTTAAATATTTCATATATTATAACGTCAACTAACACGTATTATTGGTAAATGGCTTTGTTTCGGGTTCGCACCCGATTGGGCGCACCTACCCCGATCAAGTTTAAAATATCTTCGTTTTATTACGTTTTACAACTTATTACTGAAACAACAACAACAAAAAAAAATACTAATATTATTACTATTATCATTATTATCATTAATATAGGTGGGGGAGTGGTTGTACCTCTAGACAGAATAACAGGTACATGTTACTATTTACGCTATCTCGATTATTACAAACAAAAAGATCTACTTTCGTAACTTGATGAACGAATTCAGAAATTTATTTTTAATATGGATGTGTGTATATATTCACTCTCACTGTCAGATTCCGTTTCATTCCCCACCACGAAAAGAAATTATCGACGAAAGAAATTTGGGGCGCGTGCCTTTTTATATGTAGTTTTGGAAATAGGGAAATATGGTTTCTGTTTCCGACTGCGACTTGTAGTAATTTCTGATGTTGTTTGTCTCTCTGTTTGTTTTTCATTATACTTTCTGGAAATAATTTATAATTGATTCTTTTTATTTGTCAGAAATATCGCTAAGTTCAGAAAAGCAGAGCAATGTTTTGTTAAGTTTAGTGTAAGAAAAATGATATGCTTTCTTTGTATAAAGGACATTTGTGGTAAGATCTCCAAAGTTTTTCTTATAATTCCCGACTTCGACGTTTATAATAAAGCCTTTAAAAACTAAGATAATGAACAAAATTAATAATAATAATAATAATAATAATAAACGAAGAAGAAAAGACCTATGAAGTCCTTCTCAAACATATGCTACAGCTATCATAAAAAAAAAACTATATACCCGTATAAAAATAAATACGAATTATGCAAATACAAGGTACTTGAAATTGAAATTCGCAAGTTAAAACTATTGTTGTACGTCTAATCAATGTAGGCAAGGTGCGATCAAAAAATGAAACACAAGAACATTATTATGATTCCCGGTAGAGTGTGTTTACAGGAGATACAAATAAATTACACCCCGTCGAATTGTTTATACAATTAGAATAGGATTATCAACTTGAATAAAATATAAACACTGTACGATACACTTTGTGTATATTTTAACGTCATGAACTGTGCAAGCAAAATGCCTATATTTGCTTACCTTATTTTAATATACTTTATGGAGCGGGCAATGATACATTTGTATCAAGCAGAAAGCAAAGACAACAACAACAATAATAATAATAATAATAATAATAATAATAATAATAATAATAATAATAAAAGAATATATGATACAACAAAAAGCGTTTTATTTGTAAGCCACATGTCTGGGGAACCCAACATAAAAAAACCGTATCCAGCGTAGAAATGTACTGCTAGGCAACTATCTCTTTTCGGCGAGACCGGCTTATAAAGAAAACATCTTACTGTGTTGCTTAAGACGGTAGAAATAAAGATTTGGGGAAATTGTTACAAATATTGGCGTTCCGCTCGCAATTAGGGTTTTGCACAAAAAATTAAAATTCTTATACCGATGATAATAATAATAATAATAAATAACAACAACTACGCCTGTTCTAAAAGCATTTTCCACAAACACACACACACACACATATATATATATATATATATATATCTATATATATATATATATATATATATATATATGTGTGTGTGTG
>OZ038519.1:5537822-5540322 GCA_964036315.1 Acanthosepion esculentum | reverse complement strand
ACTGAGTTAGGTTGAAATAGCGTTACTCGAAACGTCAACAGACAGATTCTAAACTGCGATAAAAGAAAAATCTAGTAATTTTTTTAAATTTATGAATAACAGAGTCCCTTTGAAAACCTTGTTGATATACACGGTTGTATATATATATATATATATATATATATATATATATATATATATATATATATATATATATATATCGACTTACTGAACGTAACGTTCACGTGGCACGTGGCCGAAATTGTAAGGCACTCAGTGCGGATCGACCTCATTACTCAGTCGTAACTGATCGATCAAAATAAGCTTGTTCATCAAGTGCCTGGCATTCTTGTATCTCAGTCCTGATTTTTTATTTGAAACTTCCCGTATCTTCGTACTTGATGACGGAATAAGCAAATGTATACCTCCATGTCTTTCTTTTTTATCTTTTTGTTTCTTGTTCTTTTTTTCTTTTTTAAATGCGAAGATGGCTTTCTACAGATCGATCTTTTTTCATTTTTATTAAAAGATTTTGGTGCTGAAATGGAATGGTTTTCCATAGACGGCCCTCAACTTTTCGAATTCAGATACCTTTCTTCTAAATTGACCGTTACCCAATGGATGAGAGACAAATTATCCAAGATGTTGGATTCATGCCTTTACAAAATAATCAAACATGTGTGTGTATGTGCGCGCGTGTATTTGTGTGTGTATCTTTTTGTATCTTACTACTTATTGCTACCCAATGACTGCAAAATTCAAGTGGACGAAATCATATTTTAAGATCTGTAATATTACTTTCATTTTATTATTTATTTATTTTTATTTGATATTAAACACACACACACACATCTATCTATCTATCTATCTATCTATCTATCTATCTCTCTCTCTCTCTCTCTCTCTCTATATATATATATATATATATATATATATATATATATATATATATTTATATATATATTTACTTTACGAAAAAATAGGTAATCCGTATGGGTAGACGCAAGGAGGATAAAATCCAGAGAGCTCAATGTAAATCAGAGCTAATAATTTAAATAAAAATAAAAACAGACCACTTTAAGGTTCCATCTAATAAATTATTTCACCACAGCCCTTTTAAAGGACCGCGGATCATCAGACTTTACTTCCAAAGGTTGAAACGAAAAATGAAAAGAAAGTTACACATTTTTGACGGGCAGTACTAAGCATATGTAAATTACCGAAGTGAGGAAGTGAGGGTGGGGAGAGACATGATTGAGTTAGATGTAACATTTCTATTCTCTCAAATTTAAATTGTTTGAGGAAGTCCAGACAATGTTTCAACATTTGGAAGTAAAGTCTGATGATCCGCCGTCCTTTAAAAGGGCTGTGGTGAAATAATTTATTACATGGAACCTTAAAGTGGTCTGTTTTTATTTTTATTTAATATATATATATATATATATATATATATATATATATATATATATATATATATATATATATATATATATATATATATATGTATGTATATATATATATATAAATTAACTGATTTAAAATATGTTTTTTTCGCTACACAGTAATAACCATGTTTCAAAAATATATATATGTGTGTGTGTGTGTGTGTGTGTGTGTGTGTGTGTGCGTGTTGATATAATAGCAAAGATTTGAGGATCCTAAGTTCTTTGGTATTTCTCTTTTTATTCTTAAATAAAACTCGAGTACGGATGACCAGTTTAGAAACAATGATTTCTGAGTCGCGATGGAATCATATTTTTTTTAAATAATTGTATATATATATATATATATATATATATATATATATATATATATATATATATATATATACATATATATATATATATATATGACAATGTCTGTAGGATACTGACGACTGTATTAAAGCATAAAAAATAACCTCCATTTAATTGGACTTGGATTTTAATGCAAATACATATTTACATGCCTACATTTCTTTCTATCTATCTATCTATCTCAATATATATATATATATATATATATATATATATAGATAGATAGATAGATAGATAGATAGATAGATAGATAGATCAATATATATATATATATATATATATATATATATATATATATATATATATATATACACAAAGAGAGAGAGGTTAAAATGCGAAAAGGGAGTACCCAAGTACTTTCGACCGTTTTATATGTCGCAGTCATCATCAGAGTGAACGCTTAAAAAGATCTCAATAGTCGATTTCCGTTTTAGTCTGATTAAAAATACTGTTTGAATTAAAAATTTACTAAGCGAATTGGCGAGAAGGGAGTTCCTACGACCGTTGATCATCGTAAGTATATATATATATATATATATATATATATATATATATATATATATATATATATGTAAGTAGGTAGTTAAAACACCGAAAACATGTCAAAATCGCTACACAATTGCAGTCGTGTTTCGATGAGTATCAATGCATCTCATCAGAAGACTGTAAATTACTGGGGGCGGGGTGAACGATTTATTTAGATTTAAAAGCAAAGTAAAACGTCT